>JBBPTX010000098.1:0-73963 GCA_038094595.1 Pulveroboletus aff. annulatus
GAGGTGAGGCACCTAGACCTGTGATGTCATGATGACATCATATCTAATCTAATCGGATGAAAAGGTGAGGGAATAGCGAAAGGAGTGATCTTAGATAAGATCATTGTGTGATAAGATAAGATAAAAGGAAAAAGAGTAGATCGCGAAATCAATTCGTAACACATAGCACATATTTAATACTTTGTGATCATCACAGACCTCACATCAGTCACCTCCATCACTGTGATATGATCCCTTATTTTAATTACTGTTGATATTTTCCATTCCACCCATAGCAGATCAACAGCTGGAATATACATGTACTTATTAATCTCCATTATAGGCCAACTTCTCATGTCGATTATATTAGGGCCTAGAGGATGGACTTATGTAGATATGTATCTAGATTAATACAAAACATGTATCTACAATAGAAATGGTATAAAAAAGACAAGATTGGATGAAGCTCAGTCTTCAGTCTAGTTCTCTTGTTCTCTCTCCTACAAAGACCTTCTGATAGTACTCTCCATTTGATGTTATATGTGGTCTTGGGTAAGGTTGTGTGTAGACCTACTGGGCCTAGTAGCTAGCAGGGGTCGATGGGTCAAGGGTAATCATTGTTGGGATATTGATGAGTCAGGGTAACCAGCCGTGGGGTTGCTGGGTCGAGATACCATCAAGGGTGTTAACGGGTCAATGGTAACCTACACCTAGCTTGGCAGTAGGTTCAAGGGTTCAAGGTAGACATGTGAAGGCTGGAGAGCCAAGTGTGAAGTGTTCACTTAATAGTAGAACAAAGACTGAGGAGCAAAGGATTATGATTGCTAGAACTAACTAGGTGACAAGCTGTAGGTAGTACTAGGTTAGGGAGAAGAAGCATAAGGCTCAGTTGATGAGTACATATATACAGTGAAGGAAAGCCCATTGAGGGCTGACATGTGAACTGCCTAAGGGCCAGCATGGAAATGGCAAGAGAACGCAATAGATCACAAAGGAATATCAACGAAGCATGCATGGAAAGGGAACATTAAGAACTGGCACATATAATATGCAAAGATCAAAAGGAAATAAGTACCTGCATGGTGAGGGAATAAATATGCTGACAAGAAAAGTGGAATGTCATAGAATGACATGGAAGGATGCAAGTTTAGCATGAGAAAAGAAACTATTAGTCTAATAGCATAAGTAAAGAAAAAGTGTACACCCTGCAGATGAATTGTAACATTACCCTCTTAGTAACTCTGAAGCTACAGTGAGGACTTCTTACAATTCATAAAGGCTGGTCCAGGGGATTCCATGATGTTGGCATAACCTGTTGAAAATATTTATTTATTTTCTTATTTCATTTTCACATGTGAATGTTTAGTCGTGCTCTGTTGATATAGGCACTAAATATTCACAATGGATAAATCTGTGCTTTTCTCATGATCATGTGACCATATGTTACAATAACTCGAAACCTTGGCCAATGGCCTTTAAACCTCATATCATATGATATATAATCATTCAATGGTCTTTAATTCTTATATTGTATGATATGATCTTTTCTTTATTTAAGCTCTGCTTTAACCAATAGGCAGTCACTATTTAAACCTGCTATAACCATTCTTGAAATACAGTCTTACTTCATTCTCTACTCTCACATCCTCTGTCGAGTCAAGCCCCTAGTATGCAAGGACTATTTCCACTAAGACTATTTACTCTTTGTTCATCATAAGAGGTTCATCAACTACAAGAAGTAGATTTCAACTTCTTTAATTTCCTTTGGTTGTACTCTGCTTTTCAAATTTCTATTTCGAAATAATCAACATTGTCTAGTTTGTCACCATCTTCCAGCAGAGAAGAGGAATGGGGAGGAGACAAGGAAGCAGGATGGTAGGAATTCCCAGAGGATGACCATTGCGATGAGCGACAAGAGGATGTTTGGTGAACTACCTGTCCATTCCTGAATGCTACTCATGGATGGCAGAGAGTGGTGGTGACAGATATGGAGGAGTGTGGGGTGGTGAGACAGGTGGTGAGGGGATGAGAGGGGCTGGGGCATTGAGAGAGGGAGTGTCCAGAGGCACAGTGATGACAGCCATTGCATATATAGTTTTGACAGGAGAGTTAGGTATGGCTGAGGTAATGACACTGGAAACACCATTGGTTGTACTGGGGGTGCCTGGAAAGGATAGAATCTTGTCCATTATGACCAGTCCACTAGTTAGAAAGGCCTTAATGATAGGTGAGGAAGTTTTCTAGGAGGACAATGTCCCCAAGTCCTCGACCAGCAGTGGCTAGGTCTTGGAAATGGTTATCAAGGTCGACCAGGAATGCTTTATACCTGAATTGGTGGCCTAACTGAAATAGGTTGTACTGTGCTTGGTACACATGTTCATGAATGAACCATCCTACAATGGTGGAAGGGAAGATGGGTCCAGAGATGGAGACTAGCAAGGCAACTTTGTTCAGCTGATAGGCAGTGTGGACAAACACATGAATGGGAGAATATAAAGTGGAATATGCTGCAACAGGGCAGCGCATACAGTCATCAGAGAGGAAAGAAAGAAGCATAGCATAATTGGAATCTTTGAAATATTCATCACAAAGACAATTAACATATCTATAGGGGGATATGTTGAAGGGGGCTTGAGTATCCCAACCCACTTGAGTATGGGTCAAAGAAGCATCAGAGGTGTGATTGGGGATTGGGACCAGCTGTGAGTGGTGGACTCCTAAGAGTGATGGTGGACCGGGGAAAGGTTCTCGATCAGACAAAGGGGTGAATGTGGGAGAGGATTGAATGCACCCTGTGGTGGAGGAGATATGGGATTGTGGAATATTCGCAGCAGAAGAGGAGAAGTTGATAGGTTGTGGGGTGGCTGAAAGAGTAGGGGAAACCTGATGGGAGTTGGTGGAGGGGGTGGAGATATGAGAGGGATTAGATGAAGTAGGGGTGGTAGTGATGTTAAGGTGAGAGAATTTGATGGCCATGAGAAGGAGATGAAAGGGGTTTATCTGCACCGTGATGGGAGAGCAGATTGAAGAGAGAAGGCATGGGAGTTTCATTTCTTATAATTGTCAAGTAGCTCTGATAAATGTTTCAAATTCTGCTCTGGTTCCCAGGAGTCTTCTTCAGCAGAGTACCCTTTCCATTGGATTAGGTACTGCCAGGCTGATGGTATTCCACAGTATTTTAATATCTGTTCTATTTCATATTCTTCTTATCCTTCGACAATCTCCAACTCCCATGGACATGGAAAATACATAACATGTTCCACACTTCGCTGCTATCACCCTATTGCAAAAATGATGTTCATAGCCTGAACTTCCCCACACCACCCCTGGATCTTATTGAGAGACAAGAGGAATATGAAATTGAACAAATCATATGGCATTGTGGAATGCCATTAGCCTGCCAATACCTGATCTGATGGAAAGGATACTTGGCTGAAGAAGACTCCTGGGAACTCGAGCGGAATTTGAAACATTCATTGGAGCTTCTATTGGACTATAAAAGACACAACCCTCACACCTTCTCTCTTTTATCCACTCCCCCACCATGGCACAGATAAACCCACTTCACCTTCTTCTCATGGCTATTGAGTTCACCCACATAGATGCTCCCACTGCACACCCTGCTACAAATCCCCACACCATCACTATTCCCACTACAGACCTTGAGAGGGTCTCTCCTACTCTCTCCACTGCCCCACAGCCTGTCAACTTCGCCACTCTTGTGGGTAATGTTCCTTAATCCCATGTCTTCCCTGTCTTCGGAAGGATCCAATCCTCTCTAGTGTTCACCCCTCCACCCAATCAGGAATCTTCTCCTGGACCACCTTCGTTCTTAGGGATACATCGTCCTCAACTTGTGTAGGATCCTAGCTCTGACTCCCTCACTACCCAATCTGGATGGGATTCCCAGATGCCACTAGACATTTCTGATCACCACCATGTCAACTGTCTTAGAGAAGAATGGTTTACCAATGAGAATTACATTCACTTTCATACATTCCTTTCTGACAATCACCTCTGCATCCCCATTAGTGTCTACTCCTCAGTCAGTTCCCCAATATACACCTGGTTCGAAACTGCCATGCAGTTGAATCACATCACCACCTTTATCTTTGATTCCGGTCCAGTCTTTCCTCATACAACCCTTGGTAGAATGATGCAGAACTTTATCTATCATGCTTGATACAGCCTATACTCACTTGGCTTCCAGTTAGGGTATAAGAACTTCTTGTTTGACATTGATAACCACTTCTGAGATCTTGCTGCTGCAGGTAGAGGACTTGGCAATGAAGTCCTGCGAGATGGTTCACCAATCCATAGATGTTACAATTCGCTTGCAGGGTTATCTCTTTTTCTTTACTTACGCTATTGGACTAACAATTTCCTTTCTCACACTTTACCCTCATCATTCCACATCATTCTATGATGTTCTGTTACTCGTGGCCTTGGGTTAGGTCGCACATAGACCTACTGAGCCTAGTAACTAGTAGAGACAAAGGTGAAGAGGGTCACGGTTGGGAATACCCACACAAGGGGTTTCGGCCGTTGGGTTGCCAACTAAGTATCTACTCAATGACAATTGGGTAGTCAAGGTAGCCTATGCCTAGCTTGGCGATAGGGTCAAGGGTTCTGAGAGAGACACATGGAGACTGGAGGTCAAAGTGTGAAGTGTTCACTTGATAGTAGAATGGGGACTGAGAGAGTAGATTGCTAGTGCTAACTAGGCAATAGCCATAGGTAGAACTAGGTTAGAGAAAGAAAAGGGAACATCCTATTGAAGGGTTTATATAGTGAAGTAGAAGTGTGATGGTTACGTGTCACAGTGGTTAAGGGCCAGCATGAGAAGTGGCAGTAGAACATGAAAGAATATTGTAGAACCCACGTGTGAGAGAGAGAAAATAAGGGCTGGCACATATGGCATGAGAAGATCAGAAGAATATGAGTATCTGCACAATGGAGGAGTAAGCATGCTTAAGAGAAGTATGGAACATCATAGAATGATGTGGAAGGATGAGGGTTAAGCGTGGGAAAGGAAAATGTTAGTCCAATAGAGTAAGTAAAGAAAAAGAGATAACCCTACAAGCGAATCATAACATTACCCCCTTAGTAACTTCAAAGCTACAGCGAGGATTCCTTACAATTATCTAAATGCAGGTCCCGGGAAGCCAGTGATGTTGGCATACCCAATGTCATCTATTTCATCTCCATCCTTGTAAGGAGAGGGGGCACAAGGGGAAGTTGGCACAGGGTGATATAAGTTTTGGGAAGAAGAAGAGGAGTGTCTAGAAGTACAACGAGGTGTGGCTTGTTACATGTGACCATGGGTATAGTCATGCATAGACCTACTAACACCTAGTAGAGTCAAGGGAGTCGGTCATTCATGTATATGACGACGTGAGGCCAGCCGTAGAGATGCTGGATCGAAGATACTGTCAAGGGTGCTTGATGGGTCAAAGAGGTAGCTGTTGTCTAGCTTGACGAACGGGTTGGAGGTTCAAGGGTAAAAGACACACGAAGGCAAGGAGCCGAGTGTGAAGCATTCACTTAATAGTAGAACGAAGACTTAGGAGCAAAGGGGAACTGGATTGCTAGTGCTAACTAGGTGACAGGCCGTAGGTAGAACTAAGCTAAGGAAAAGGTGAAGGGACCCTGTTGAAGGGTTTATATATGAAAACAGAAGTGTGATGGTTACGTGTCACAATGGTTAAGGGCCGGCATGGGAAACGGCATTAGAAATAGAAAGCCAATGGCAAAACCACGCATGAGAAAGAGGCGTTAAGGGCTGGTGCATGTGGCATGCAAAGATCAGAAAAAGAAGAGTACCTGCATGGTGGAGGATAAGCACGCTTATGAGATGCATGGAATGTTGTAGAACGACATGGAAGGAATGAGGTTAAGCATGAGAAACGAAAAGTATTAGTCCGATATCGTAAGAAGGGAAAAAGTGTTCGTCCTGCAAGTGAATCATAACATTACCCCTTAGTAACCTAAAGCTATGGTGAGGATTCCTTACAAGTCCCTAAAAGCGGGTCCTGGGGAGCCGGTGATATTGGCATACCCAACATCGTCCAATTCATCTCCATCCTCATAGGGCAAGGGGGTGCGAGGTGAGGATGGCGCAGGATGGTAGGACTGTTGAGAGGAGGAGGACAATTGACGAGAGGTGTGACAGGGTGTGGCTCGACGGACGATTTGCCTGTTTCAGAACGCGGCTTGGAGGCGGTGAGGAGTGGACGTAGATGAGGGCTGGGCACAAGGAGAAGTGAGGCAAGTGGCGAGGGGTTGGGAAGAGCCCGGGCATCGGGCGAGGAAGTGACCAGGTGCACGTTGGAGACACCCTGTACAGACGTGTTGCTGACAAGATAATTGGGTATGTCTGAGACAGTGGCACTGGAAACACTGTTGGTTGAAACGAGGGTGCCCAGGATAAATGCGATCTCTGCCATTACGACCAGTCCACCAGTCGTTGAGTGTTTGCCTATGGATAGGCGATCTGTCTCTTAGGACTTCGTTTCCAAGTCCTCAACCCGCAGTAGCTAGATCTCAGAAATGATTGTCGATGTCCAAGAGGAAGGTATCGTAGCCCATTTGGAAGGCAGAGAGTACAACTGGTAGCGCGCATGGTAGATAAAGTCCTGCATAGTCCTGCCGAGGGTAGTATGAGGAAAGATCGGTCCAGAGCCAGAGATGAAGGCAGCGATGTGATTCAATTGCATCGCAGTTTCGAACCATGTAAAGATGGACGAACCATTGGAAGAATAAACACTAATTGGGACATGAAGACGATCATCAGACATAAGTGAATGAAAGCGAACATAATTCTCATCGGTAAAGCATTCCTCCCAGAGTCGATTGGTGTGTCAATGGGCAGAGACATCTAGGGGAACTTGGGAGTCCCACCCAGAGTGGGCAATAAGAGAGTCCGAGCTAGGTGCATGGATGAGCTGGGGGTAGTGAACATCTAAGAATGAGGGGGGTCCGGGAGAAGGTTCCCAATCAGGCGGAGGGATAAATGATGGCAAGGACTGGATCCTGCCTGAGACGGGGGAGACATGGGAGCGGGGAACATTGCCAATAAGAGTGGCAAAGTTGACAGGTTGTGGGGTGGCGGGACGAGTAGGAGAGACCCTCTCAGGGTCGGTAGTGGGAAGATGGATAGTGCTGGGGTTGGTGGAGGGTGTGGCAGCAGAGGTGTCGACATTGGTGAATTCGATGGCCATGAGTAAAAGGTGGAGTAGGTTTATCTGCGGCATGATGGGCGTGCGGATGAGAGGGAGAAAGCACAAAGGTGTCGTTTTTTATAGTTGTTGAGTAACTCCAACAAGTGTTTTAGATTCCACTCGAGTTCCCATGATTCTTCCTCGGCGGAGTATCCTTTCCATCAGATCAGGTACTGATGGGCTGACGGCATACCTCGATGCCATATGATTCGTTCTATTTCATATTCTTCTTGTCTTTCGACAAGATCCGGAGGCGGTGTGGGGAAGTTCGGGTCATGGACATCATTTTCGCGATAGGGCAATAACAATGAAGCATGGAATGTGTTGTGGATTTTCCACATCTGTGGGAGTCGGAGGCGATAGGAGATGGGGGAGATTATATCAGAGATAACGAAGGGGCCTTCATGTTTTGCGAACTTTGAATCTTGGACAGATCTTTTAAGATTCCTGGCCTCCAGCCAAACCCGTTCCCCTTTCTTGAAGGGCACAAATTTCGACTTAGACCTGGACGCCATGACTTGACGTGCAAGTTCGTGGGAAGCGAAAGCTTCGTCTCGCAAGGCAGTGAGCATTTTGAGACAAGTTTCAATGGCAGGGATGTTGGTTTCGGCGATTACCGAGGGTAGGGCACGGGGTTCATATCCCATCATGAAGTAAAATGGGGACTTTCCGGTGACAGAATGGGGGCGGTGATTGTGTGTGAATTCTGCGTGGGAGATGTGTTCAGACCAAGTAGAAGAGTGATCCCCGCAATAGATGCAGAGATATGTTTCAACCTCTTGGTTGACACGTTTGGTTTCACCGTCAGTCTGTGAATGGTATGCTATGGAGAGGGAGAGATCGTAATTGAGGAGACGTCCGAGTTCTTTAGCGAAGGTGGAGGCGAATTGTGGACTGCGGTCAGAGATAATCTTGTCATAGAGGCCGAAGTGGAGGTAGACTTTATGGAAGAAGAGTGTGGCAATTCCCTCGGCAGAGATGGATTTCTTGGTAGGGCAAAGAATTACCCCCTTAGTAAGGCCGTGGTCCACCACGACCAATAAGGAATCAAACTCCCCGGACGGTGGGAGGTTGGTGATAAGATCACAGGAGATCTGTTGGAACAGGTGGGAGCAAGAGGAGGGAATAGGAACAAGAGGGGTGACGTAGGATGGGTGTTTGCTTTGTGACGCTGGCACATGGCACAGCCCTCAACATAGGAGCAAATGAAAGAGGCCAAGTCAGGCCACCAGAACTCGGAAGCGACGAGTTGGCGAGTTTTCAGATAACCAGGGTGGCCGGCAGAAGCATGGTCATGGGAGCATTGGACCACAGCTTGGCGAAGGTCACAGTCGGGAGGGACGTAGATGCGGCCCTGATACTGGAGGACACCGTCGGAGTATTGCCAATTGGCAAGGCGAGAACAAAAGGCAGGGGGAAGAGAACCATCAAGTTCCTATAGTTTGTGGAGAATGAGGTCGTCAGAGGTGGAGGCAGAGGCAATGTGGTTGGAGAGGGTGGAGTTGATAAGATGGACAAAGAGGGCGTCGGGGAGAAGGGTGATGTCGATGTTGTCAGAGTCCATGCGGGGAAGGAGATCAGGATGGCGAGAAAGGGCATCAGGACCTGCGAGTTGAGTACCTGGGACATGGGTGATTGCATAGTCGTAGTTGGCAAGGTCAAGAAGCCAACGGGCCTATCGGCGGTTGAGGTCTTGAGGGTGATGGAAATACATGAGGTTCTTGTGGTTGGAGAAGACTGTGACTGGGAAGGGAGAGCCATGAAGATATTGCCTCCAGGCTTTGAAACTGCAGATAATGGCCAAGAGCTCCTGGTCGTGGATATCATAGTTGTGCTCTGAAGAAGAGAAGGATTGTGATAAGTAGGAGCAGGGGTGCCAGTCCCTGTTCACATCGGTTTGTAACAAAATGCCACCTAACGCATATTTAGAAGTGTCAGTGGCCATGGCAAAAGGTCAAGAGATATCCAGCATAAAGAGAACAGGCTTATAGAGAAACAACTCCTTGAGTTGTTCAAAAGTGGTTTGCTATGCGGGATTCCATGTCCAAGGCATAGTTTTCTTGGTAAGGTCAATGAGTGGACGGGCGATGTTGAAGTATCCAAGGATAAAACATCTGTAGAAGTTAGCAAATCCTAAGAAGGAGCGAACGTCTTTGACTTTTTGTGGCATGGGCCACTTAGCGATCCCATCTAGTTTGACAGGGTCCATGGTGAGTTGTCCTTCTTTGACAATCATCCCGAGGTATTCAACCTCAGGGACAGCGAATTGGCACTTTTCCAGCTTGAGATGGAGGTCGAGTTCAGTCATTCGTTGGAGGACACGGCAAGTGCATGTGGTGTGGGTGTCATTGTCTGGGGAAAAGATGAGTAGATCGTCCATATAGATAACCAACCATCCTTCGGCGATCATATTGCAGAAGGAATCATTCATAAATCATTGAAATGTGGCAGGAGAGTTAGTCATTCCAAAGAACATCACCATAGGTTCAAAAAGTCCTTTGTGGGTGAGGAAGGCACCTTTCCATTGGTGCCCATCCTTTATACGTACGTTGTTGTATCCCCATCATATGTCGAACTTGATGAAAACGTGAGCTCCTTTAAGTTTGTCTAGAAGGTCGGAGATTAGAGGTAGCGGGTAGGCATTGCGAACAGTGTGTTCATTGAGATACCGGTAGTCTTGACAAGGGTGGAGCTTGCCGTCTTTCTTTTTGACGAAGAAGAAAGGTGATGCTTGAGGGGAATTTGAAGGGTGGATCTTGCTGGCGGCAAGATTTTCGTTGAGAAAGTCTTCGGTGGCTTTCTTTTCGTCAGGGGTGAGCAGATAAAGTTTGCCGATTTTTGGGGCAAACAAGTCTTTAACATTGATTTCGTGATTGTAGGGTCTGGTCAGAGAAAGGGAGTCAGCGGATTCTTTGGTGAAAACTGGGGCAAAGTCTTTGTAGGCGTTGGGGAGGATAACTTTTGGCTTGACTTTCTCGGCTGCTGCCGCAAGTTCAGTGGCGGTGGTAAGTTTTGCGACAAGCTTCGGGTGTGTTTGGTGGTATCGGGATCCTGTCTTGAGGACTCGCTGACAAGAGTTGTGATAGAGTGCATGGCGAACGTAAAGGTTTCCATCTGGCAAGTCGAGGAACGTGGAGAGTGTATGGTCAGGAATTGTTTCGACCATTACGTGACGAGGTGGCTTCAGGGGAGGTGTACAAGGTCGGGTATCTTCATGCCATTTTAGGTCTGCGACGTGGATGTGGTAGAGAGAAGCAGACTCATCTACCGTTTTGGGGATATTGTTTGTTTGTGACGACCAATCAATGATGGGGTTCGTGAGGCGGAGCCAAGGCGTTCTGAGAATCATGTTCTCAGACCCACAATGTATAATGTGAAATCATATGTGTTGAGCAATCCTGTCAATGTTTGTAAATAAAAAGGCAGTATAGCGAATGGCCCCCTTGGCATTTGGAGTTTGGTCGACATTGTTTACAGGAATTGGGGTTGGAAGTTTATCTAGGGGGAGTCGGTGTTTTCGAGCAAAGTCCCAGTCGAGGCAGTTAATATCTGCCCTGCTGTCAATGAGGGTGCGAGTGTCGACGGTTTTCATGGTGTGTGAGGGGTCGATAAGTTGCAGGGGAATGCACATCGATTTCTTTGATGTAGATATAAGTACAGGTGCACACGTGATAGGAGGAACTACTGACATCGAAGCAGTGTTCCATTTCAAAAATCCTAGGAGGTAAAGGTGATGTGAGACACTTTGGGTTCTTCATCGTTATCTTCATCGTCTATCTCTTGTAGTCGAGAGACTTCTTCTTTGTCCTTGACTTCTACTTCTACAACCTTCCAGACAATTTTCTTTGGCCTAGGGGTGTTCGAGGTGTAAGTGGGGTAGGCGTTGGCCCGATGTCCTTTCTGACAGCAATGGAAGCATCTACCCTCTTTTCAGCATTGCTTCCGTTTGGCAGGGGTGAGTCGTTGGAGGTGGATGGCGTCAATGTCCATGGCATTGGGATCTTTGGTGGGGGTGGGGGTAGAGTATTAATGGTATGTGTGGCGAGAGGGAGTTTTGTGGCGAGCGGTGATTTCTCGAGCACGCTCCATATGAGTTTGGAAGGTTATAGCCTTCTTCAACCAGGTGTCTATCATGGTAGGGACTGTTTCCATGGCCAGGATATAGCACATGAGAGCATCGGGGATAGTGGCTGAGTAATAGCCGATAAGGACATTGTTGTGGGTTATGTCAGTGATGGCACAATGGTTCTGGAACTGAGTGTTGTACTCAGAGAGTGAGGGAGAGTGTCCGCCATTCTTGGTGGCAGTCATGCGAGTGGTGATGAGCCAGGCAATTGTGTTGCCTGTGGTGTCATAGTGTTTGAATGCCAAGATGAAGGCATCTTGGAAGTCAAACCATGAGCCCATCGAGATTGAGCCATTGGCTGCAATTTTCAAGGCTTGGAAGGTATTGGCCCACGTGAGTGCAGGGCCTTTGGCCATGTATGAAAGCGCGAAAGCAATGCACTTTGGGTCGGTGGTATATACCTCAGTGTTGACGTTGAGGTAGAAGGTGACTGAGTCAAGCCATTGTTTGGCTGTTTTGTAATCGCCATCGTATTTGTCTGGGGTGCCAATGCGAAGTTCAAGAGGTTTAGTAGACATGGTGGGAGACGGTGGGCGAGGGATTGGAGGAAAGATGTGGCTGATTTGGTGTCTGGGTGTTGAAGATGGGGGAGTCTGTGGGCAAGGTATCTGCACAGAAGTAGAGAAACTATGAGCAAGGTCATGAGTAGCGAGTTCTTTGTCTGAGTCTAATAAAGGCTCGTCGGGGTCTTCGTCCCAATATGCTTGGTTGGGATTGTCGGGGGTATCAGAGGAGTCAGAGTGCAAAGTACGCGGAGGTTCTCGAGGGTTCCAATGCGGATCAGTGGTTTGAGTGTTTCAATGAGAAGCTATGGTGGGCAGCGTACATGATAGTACCCAGACAAGAAGGTAGCTTAGTTCTTTTGTTACGCGTGACCATGGATATAGTCACGTGTAGACCTACTAATGTCTAGTAGGGTCGAGGGAGTTGGTCGTTCGTGTATATGACAACGTGAGGCCAGCCATAGGGATGCTGGATCGAAGATACCGTCAAGGGTGTTTGACAGGTCAAAGAGGTAGCCGTCGTCTAGCTTGATGAACAGGTCGGAGGTTCAAGGGTAAAAGTCACATGAAGGCAAGGAGCCGAGTGTGAAGCATTCACTTAATAGTAGAATGAAGACTTAGAAGCAAAGGGGAACTGGATTGCTAGTGCTAACTAGGTGACAGGCCGTAGATAGAACTAAGCTAAGAAAAAGGCGAAGGGACCCTGTTGAAGGGTATATATATGAAAACAGAAGTGTGACAGTTATGTGTCACAATGGTTAAGGGCCGGCGTGGGAAACAGTGTTAGAAATAGAAAGCCAATGGCAAAACCACACATGAGAAAGAGGCGTTAAGGGCCGGCGCATGCGGCGTGCGAAGATCAGAAAAAGAAGAGTACCTGCATGGTGAAGGATAAGCATGCTTACAAGATGCATGGAATGTCGTAGAACAACATGGAAGGAATGAGGTTAAGTGTGAGAAACGAAAAGTATTAGTCCGATATCGTAAGAAGGGAAAAAGTGTTTGTCCTACGAGCGAATCGTAACATGGCTCTTCAGATGACTTGTCCGTTGCGGAATGCGGCTTGGAGACAGCATGTAGTAGAAGAGGATGAGGAGGGTACACATTGGTTGGTAATGCAGAAGGTGAGGGAATGAGAGGGACCAGGGAAATGGGTGAGGGAGTGGCCAGGCACACATCTTTGGCACCTTCAGCAAGTGTGTTGTTGAAACGTGAGTTGCATATGACTGAGGCAATGATACTGGAAGCAGCACTGGTTAAAACATGGGTGCCCAAGGTAGATGCAGTCTCGTCCATTCCTGCCAGTCCACCAGTCATTGAGGATTTGCTAGTGAATCAGCAAGTTATCTTGAAGGACTTCATTTCCAAGTCCTCAACTGGCAGCAGCGAGGTCTCGGAAATGGTTATCTATGTCCAACAAGAAGGTCTCATACCCTAACTGGAAGCCAAGGGATTAGAGGCTATACCGAGTGTGATAGATGAAATCCTGCATCATTCTGCCGAGAGTTGTGTGAGAAAAGACTAGGCCAGAGCCTGAGATGAAGGTGGAAATGTGATTCAACTGCATGGCAGTCTTGAACCAAGTAAAAAGAGGGGAACCAGTAGAAGAGTAAACACTAATAGGAACACGAAGATGATCATCAGAAACGAACATGTAGAAACGAACATAATTCTCATCAGTGAACCGCTCTTCTCTAAGACAGTTGACGTGACGGTGGCCAGAAACATCAAGCAGCATCTGGGAGTCCTATCCAGATTGGGCAATCAGAGAATCAGAGCTAGAGGTGTGGACAAGCTGGACGCGATGTACACCTAAGAATGAGGGAGGTCCAGGAGAAGGTTCCTGATCTGGCAGAGGGGTGAACGTAGGAGAGGATTGGATCCTCCCAGAGATAGGGGAGACATGGGACTGGGGAACATTACCCACAAGAGCAGCAAAGTTGACAGATCGTGGGGTGGCGGGAAGAGTAGGAAAGACCCTCTCGGGGTCAGCAGAGGGAACAGAGATGGACATGGGGTTGGTGGCAGGGTGAGCAGCGGGGGCATTTATGTGGGCGAATTCAATGGCCATGAGTAAGAGATAGAGAGGGTTTATCTGTAGCATGATGGGTGAGCGGATGAAAGAGAGAAGGCATGGGGGTTATGTCTTTTATAATCTAATAAGAGCTCCAATGAATGTTTCAAGTTCCGCTTGGGTTCTCAGGAATCTTCTTCGGCAGAGTTTCCTTTCCATCAGATCAAGTATTGGTGGGCCTATGGCATCCTGTGATGCCATATGATTCATTCAATTTCATATTCCTCTTGTCCTTCTACAAGATCTGGGGGTAGTGTAGGGAAGTTTGGGCTGTGGACATCATTTTCATGATAGGGTGATAACAAGGAAGCATGGAATGTGTTGTGGATTTTCCATGTTTGTGAGAGTCAGAGGTGATAGGAGACAGGGGAAAGGAGGTTGGAGATAATGAAAGGGCCTTCGTGTTTTGTAGCAATTTTCGGATTTTAGACAGATCTCTTGAGGTTTTGGGCTTCTAGCCAAACTTGTTGTCCTTTCATAAAGGGGGTAAATTTTGTCTTGGATTCAGAGGTTATGACTTGGCATGCAAGTTCATGGGAGGCGAGGGCTTCGTCCTGTAGAGCAGTGAGCTCCTTGAGACGGGATTTGATGGTGGGAATGTTTGTTTCGGTGATCACCAAAGGAAGGGCATAGGGTTCATATTCCATCATGAGATAGAATGAGGATTTGCTGGTGACAGAATAAGGGCAGTGATTGTGGATGAATTCAGCATGGGAGATGTGATCGGACCAAGTAGAAGAGTGGTTTCCACAGTATATCTGAAGATAGGTTTCGACTTCTTGGTTGATGCGTTCAGTTTCTTCATCAGTTTGAGGGTGGTATGTGGTGAAGAGGGAGAGGTTGTAATTTAGGAGGTGTTCGAGTTCTTTAGCAAAGGTAGAGGCAAATTGTGGATCTCGATCAGAGATTATTTTGTCATAGAGTCTGAAGTGGAGGAAAACTTTGTGGAAGAAGAGTGCAGCAACACCTTCTGTGGTGATAGATTTCTTAGTAGGGCAGAGAATTACCCCTTTAATAAGACCGTGGTCCACCATGACCAAAAGTGAGTCAAATTCCCTGGAAAGCGGGAGATCGGTGATCAAACCACAGGAGATCTGCCGGAAGGGACAGGAGCAAGAGGAAGGAATAGGAACAAGAGGTGGAGAGGTAGGGTAAGTATTGGTTTTGTTGCATTGGCAAGTGGTGCAACCTTCAACATAGAAGCGGATGAAGGTAGCAAGGTCCAGCCACCAAAATTCAGTGGCAACAAGTTGGCAAGTTTTCAAGTAACCGGGGTGTCCAGCGGTCATGTGGTCGTGGCAATGAGTGACAATAGCATGGCAAAGGTTATGGTCAGGAGGGACATAGATGCAGTCTTAGTATTGAAGGACGCTGTCATTGTATTGCCAGTCAGAGAGGCGGAAGCAAGCAGCAGGGGGAAGATTTCCCTCAATTTCCTATAATTTGTGGAGGATGAGGTGGTCAGAGATGGAGGTGGAGGCAATGTGGTTGGAAAGGGCAGTGTTGATGAGACGGACTAAGATGACATCAGGGAGGAGGGTGATTCCGGCATTGTCAGAGTCGTCATGAGAAAGGAGGTCAGGGTGGCGAGAGAGGATATTAGGGCCTGCAAGTTGGGACCCAGGAACATGGGTGATGTGATAGTCATAGTTGGCGAGATCAAGGAGCCAACGAGCTTGTTGACAATTGAGATCCTGGGAACGGCGGAAGTAGATGAGATTTTTGTAGTTAGTGAAGACCTTGACCAGGAAGGGAGAGCCATGGAGATAGTGTTGCCAGGCTTTGAAACTGTGGATGACAGCCAGGAGCTCCCTATCATAGATGTCATAGTTGCATTCGGCAAGGGTGAAAGTTTGTAATAAGTAAGAACAGAGGTGCCAATCCCTGTTTGCGTTGGTCTGTAGTAGAATGCCTCTGGACATGTATTTGGAGACATCGGTGGCCATAGCAAAGGGACAGAATAGATCGGGCATGAAGAGAATAGATTTTTGGAGGAACAACTCCTTGAGTTGTTTGAAGGCTTGTTATTGTGGAGTAGACCAAGTCCAAGGCATCATTTTCTTGGTACGGTCTATGAGGGGGTAAGCGATGTTGGAGTATCCTGGGATGAATCATCTATAGAAATTAGCAAAGCTAAAAAATGATTGAATGTCTTTGACTTTCTGAGGTGTCAGCCACTTGGCAATATCATCAAGTTTGATGGGGTCCATAGCTAGTTGGCCTTTTTTGACAATCATTCCAAGGTATTCAACTTCAGAGGTGGCAAATTGGCACTTCTCCAATTTGAGGTGAAGATTGAGTTTCATCATCCATTGGAGGACACGGCGAGTGCGTTTGGTGTGGACATTGTTGTCCAGGGAGAAGATGAGTAGGTCATCCATATAGATGAATAACCATCCTTCGGCAATCATATCTCAGAAGGAGTTATTCATGAAATGCTGGAATGTAGTGGAAGAGTTGGTCAAGCTGAAGAACATGACCATAGGTTCAAAAAGTCCTTTGTGGGTGAGAAAGGCACCTTTCCATTGGTGCCCGTCTTTAATGCGCATGTTATTGTAGCCCCAGCAGACGTCAAATTTGGTGAACGTTCATGCTCCTTTGAGTTTATCTAAGAGGTCAGAGATTAGAGGAAGGGGGTAGGCGTCGTGGATGATATGTTCATTAAGATATTGGTGTTACACGTGGCCTTGGGTAAGGTCGCACGCAGACCTACTAACGCCTAGTAGGGTCGAAGGGGTCTGTTGTTCATATATACGACGATGTAGGGCCAGCCATGGGGATGCTGGGTCAAGGATACCATCAAGGGTTTTGACGGGTCGAAGGTAACTGCTTTATCTAGCTTGACGTAGCAGATCATAGGTTCAAGGATTCTAGACACACAAAGGTGGGTGGGTTGTCGAGTGAAGCGCTTACTTAATGGTAGAGTGAAGACACGAGGAACAGAGATAGATTGCTTAGAGTAACTAGGCAGGAAGCCGTAGGTAGAACTAAGCTAAGGACTACACTAGGCAACTAACTATAGTGAGATTTAGAGTAAGGCAACTAACCATAGTGTAGACTACATGAAGGCAGTTGACTAAACAGTAATTGAACTATATGGAGGTTGTTGACATGTAGAAGGCCTAAGTCTTGGAGCAACCATAAGACAGATAGAGAGATCTGCCAATCTGAATATCTGTGAGAAAGGGAATTGGGTTGAAGAGGGTTGATATAGAAGAAAAGGAGAGAACTAAGAACCATGCTCTTGGGAGCAACATACAGAGGTTCTCGGTAGCGCGAGAATGAAGGGAAAAGTGGGCTACAAAGGATATGTATGAAGCATAGTCCATGGAATGTCAGCGCAAGAAGAGATGTGATGAGGAAAAAGGTGAAAATCATAACATAACCCCCTTACTACATCGGAAGCCACTGGATTCCAAACAAAAGGGGTTCCCCATGTGGTGAGGAGGGACGGGACGAGGTGTATAAACCCAGAAGAGGAGCCAGGCGACCTGGGAATGGCAAAGGACAGTGGGATGAGGGAGTGTAGTGGTGGCATCATAGGTGAATGGAGAGAGGGAGGAGGGATAGTGATGGATTGAGGGATGATACAACTGTGGGAAAGAAAAGAGTAGCCTCAAGGGAAGTTGGATAGACAGAGCATCTTGTAGATGGGCAGAGAGCGACCCTAGCTTGGGTCGACCAAGTGAAGCAGCGCCCTTTTGGATGGACAAGGGGACAACCAGAGACTTGTAAGACGTTACATTGTGTAGGTTACGAGGGGAAAGGTGAGCGTCAAGGAGATGATGTGTGGAAGAGAAAGGTTGAGGGTGAAAGAGGTCTGGGAGAAGGTTCCTGATGGGGCAAAGGAATGAGATTATAAGGAACTAGTTTAGACATCATTGTGGACAGATGGTAGTTTAGCCTTATTCCAGAGATGTAAACGATGGCGAGGATTGAATCCTGCCAGAGACGAGGGAGACGTGGGATTGGGGAACATCACCAATGAGAGTGGTGAAGTTGATAGGCTGAGGGGTGGTGGGGTGAGTAGGAGAGACCCTCTCGGGATCTGTAGTGGGAAGGTGGACAGTGTTGGAGTTTGTAGAGGGTGCAGCAGTAGGTGTTACAGCTATATATTTTTCACACTTTACTTTGCGCATATGGACACTCTCTTATCTTATCAAGGGAAAACCCGACCTAGACACTGTGCTAGACACAGGGGATCTAACGGGCCCTTCTAGATCAGTGGGCTTCACCTTCACCTCTTCACTTTCGCCCCACTGATCACAGCATGTATTTAATACTTCGTGATCATCACAGACCTCACATCAGTCACCCCATCACTGTGATGTGATCCCTTATTTTAATTACCGTTGACATCTTCCATTCTACCCACCCGCAGCAGATCAATGGCTGGCTACCTCATGTACTTATTAATCTCCGTTAACAGGCCGACTCCTCATGTCGATCATGTTGGGCTTAGGGGATGGACTTATGTAGATACGTATCTAGATCGATACACAACATGTGTCTACAAGTAGAATAGTATATAAAAGCGAGACTGGACGGAGCTCAGTCTCCAGTCTAGTTCTCCTGTTTAACTGCCTACAAAGCACCTCTAAGAATCCTCTCGACGTCTAAGTATTGGTGATTGCCTACAAGATTGTAGTCGCAACAGTAGGGGTGTCGACATGGGCAAACTTGATAACCATTAGGAGGAGATGGAATGGGTTTATTTGTGCTATGGTCGAGGTGTGGGTGAGAGAAAGAAAGTGCATGGGTGTCATCTTTTATAATCGTCGAGTAACTCCGATGAATGTTTCAAATTCCACTCGGGTTCTCAAGACTCTTCTTCCGTGGAGTACCCTTTCCATCGGATCAGGCACTGGCAGGCCGATGACATTCCTCAATGCTGTATAATACATTCAATTTCATATTCTTCTTGTCCTTTGACAAGATCTGGGGGTGGTGTAGGGAAGTTCGGACCATGGATGTCATTTTCGTGATAGGGCAATAACAATGAAGCATGGAATGTGTTATGCATTTTCCATGTTCGTGGAAGTCAGAGGCAATAGAACATGGAGGAAATGACATCCGAGATAATGAAGAGGCCTTTGTGTTTTGCGGTGAACTTCGGATCTTGAACAGACCTTTTAAGATTCCTGACCTTCAGCCAAACTCATTGCCCCTTCTCAAAGGGTACGAATTTCGACTTAGACCTAGACACCATGACTTGATGCGCAAGTTCATGGGATGCGAGGGCTTGTTCTCATAGAGTGGTCAGCTCTTTGAGGCGGGATTTGATGATGGGGATATTGGTGTTGGCAATCACCGAGGGAAGAGCGTGGGGTTCATAACCCATCATGAGATAGAACAGGGACTTGCCAGTGACGGAGTGAGGGCGGTGGTTATGCATGAATTTGACATGGGAGATATGTTCGGACCAAGTAGAAGGAAGATCTCTGCAGTAGATACAGAGATAAATCTCAACCCCCTGGTTGATGCGTTCGGTTTCACCATCAGTTTGTGGATGGTACACTGTGGAGAGAGAAAGGTCATAGTTGAGAAGACATCCAAGCTCTTTTGCGAAGGTGGAGAAGAACTATGGTCCACAATCAGAGATAATCTTGTCATAGAGGCCAAAGCGGAGGTAGACTTTATGGAAGAAGAGTGCTTCAGTGGTGATAGATTTCTTCATAGGGCAGAGAATTACCCCTTTAGTAAGGCTGTGGTCCACCACAACCAATAAGGAGTCAAAACCCCCAGAAAGCGGAAGATTGGTGATTAGATCACAGGAGATTTGCTGGAACGGGTGGGAGCAGGAGGGAATAGGGATGAGGGGGGGAGTCGTAGGGTGGGTGTTAGCCTTGTTGCGTTGGCACACAGCGCAACCGTCAACATAGGACCAGATGAAGGAAGTGAGGCCCAGCCACCAAAACTTGCCAGTGATGAGCTGGCAGATTTTCAGAAAGCCAGGGTGGCTGGCAGAAGTATGATTGTGGGAGCATTGGATGATAGTGCGACGAAGGTCACAGTTGGGAGAGACATAGACATGGCCTTGGTACTGGAGAACACCATCGCAGTATTGCCAGTCCGATAGACGGGAGCGAGTGACAGGGGGTACAGTATCCTTGATCTCCTGTAGTTTGTGAAGAACGAGGTCATCAGAGGCAGAGGTGAACGCAATATGGTTGGAGAGGGCAGAGTTGATGAAACAGACAAAGAGAGCATTGGGGAGGAGGGTGACTCCAGTGTTATCTGAGTTGGCACAAGGAAGGAGGTCTGGTCTGCGGGATAGAGTGTCAGGACCAGCAAGTTGGGTACCGGGGACATGGGTGATTGAGTAATCATAGTCGGCAAGGTCAAGGAGCCAACAGGCTTGATGTCAGCTGAGATCTTGGGAGTGACAGAAGTACATGAGGTTCTTGTGGTCGGAAAAGACCATGACGGGGAAGGGAGAGCTGTGGAGGTATTGCCTCTAGGCTTTGTAACCGCATATGACAACCAAGAGCTCCCGGTTGTGGATATTGTAGTTGCATTCTGAGGAAGAAAATGATTGTGATAAGTAAGAACAGGGGTGCCAATCCCCGTTTGCATCAGATTGTAGTAAAATACCCCCTAATGTGTATTTCGAGACGTTGGTGGCCATGGCAAAGGATCGAGAAATATCTGACATAAAGAGGACAGGCTTACAAAGAAATAATTCTTTAAGTTGTTCGAAGGCGGCTTGTTGGGCAGAAGACCAAGACCAGGGCATGGTTTTCTTGGTGAGGTTGATGAGGGGGTGGGCAATGTTAGAATAGCCAGGAATGAATCATCTATAAAAATTAGCAAACCTGAGAAAGGAGCGGACGTCCTTGACTTTTTGTGGTGTAGGCCACTTGGCGATGCCATCAAGTTTGACGGGGTCCATGGCAAGTTGTCCTTCTTTGACAATCATCCTAAGGTATTCAACTTCTAGGATGGCAAATTGGCATTTCTCCAGCTTGAGGTGGAGATCAAGTTCCATTATCCGTTGGAGGACACAGCAGGTTTGTTTGGTGTGGGTCTCGTCATCTGGGGAGAAAATAAGTAAATTGTCCATGTAAATAACCAACCATCCTTCAGTGATCATGTTGCGGAAGGAGTCGTTCATGAATCATTGGAATGTTGTGGGGGAGTTAATCATGCCAAAAAACATAACCATGGGTTTGAAGAGTCCTTGTGAGTGAGGAAGAGGCCCTTCCACTGGTGCCCATTCTTTATATGTATGTTGTTGTATCCCTAGCATATGTCAAACTTTGTAAAGACGTGGACTCCTTTGAGTTTATCAAGGAGGTCAGAGATTAAGGGTAGAGGGTAGGCATCGCGAACGGTGTGTTCGTTAAGATATCTGTAGTCTTGGCAAGGATGGAGCTTGCCGTCTTTCTTCTTGACAAAGAAGAATGGTGACGCTTTGGGGGAGTTCGAGGGGCAGATCTTGCCAGCAGCAAGGTTTTCATCAAGAAAGTCTTTGATGGCTTTCTTTTCGTCAGGGGTGAGCAGATAGAGTTTGCTGATCTTGGGGAAGAACGAGTTCTTGACATTTATTTCATGATCATAAGGCCAGAATAGAGGAAGAGAGTCAGCTGATTCTTTGGCAAAGATGGGGGCGAAGTCTTTGTAAACATCAGGTAAGGTAACTTTTGGCTTGGCTTTCTCAGCGGCGGCCATGAGTTCAATAGTGGTGGTAAGCTTGGCAACAAGCTTCAGATGAGTCTGATGGTATTGGGAGCCAGACTTGAGGACCTGTTTGTAGGAATTATTATATCGTGTGTGACGGACATAGAGGTTTCCATTGGGCATATCAAGGTATGTGGAGAGGGTGTGATCGGAGATGGTTTCAACCAAGACGTGGCATGGCAGTTTTGAGGGAGGTGCTCGTGGTTGAGCGTCATCATACCATTTTAGATCGGCAATGTGAATATGATAGAGAGAGGTAGACTCGTCTACTGATTCAGGGGTATTGATCGTTTGCAATGACCAGTCAATAGTTGGGTTTGTGAGTCGTAGCCAAGGCATTCCCAGAATCATGTTCTTGGACCTCTCTTTTTCATCCACTCACCTACCATGCTGCAGATAAACCCACTCCATCTTCTACTAATGACCATTGAATTCGCCCACATCGATGCCTTCACCACACACCCCACCATGAATCTCCGTACCATCTCTATTCCCACTACCGACCCTGAGAGGGTCTCTTCTACTCTCCCTGCCACCCCACAACCTATTAACTTTGCCACTCTTGTGGATAATGTTCCACAGTCCCATATCTCTCCCGTCTCCAGAAGGATCCAATCCTCTCCAACGTTCACCCCTTTGCCTGATTGGGAACCTTCTACCGGACCACCCTCATTCTTAGGCATACACCATCCTCAACTCATCTGTGCCCCCAGCTCAGACTCCCTCATCACCCATTCTGGATGGGACTCCCAGATACCATTAGACATCTTGGGACATCACCATGTTAACTGCTTGAGAGAAGAACGGTTCACCGATGAGAATTACATTTGCTTTTACACTTTCCTTTCTGACAACCATCTTCATGTCCCCATTAGTGTTTACTCTTCTACTGGATCCCCTTTCTATACTTGGTTCGAGACTTCCATGCAGTTAAATCATATCGCTGCCTTCATCTCTGGCTCAGGCCTAGTCTTTCCACATACAACCCTCAGCAGAATGATGCAGGATTACATCTATTACATTCAGTACAGCCTATACTCTCTGGGCTTCCAGTTATGGTATGAGAACTTCTTGTTTGACATCAACAACCATTTCCAAGACCTCACCACAGCAGGTCGAGGACTTGGTGTTACGTGTGGCCCGGGTAGGGTCACACGTAGACCTACTGGCAACCTAGTTGGGCTAGGTCAAGGGTTCAACCATCGATGAGTGACAGCGGTGATGGCACGTGGAAAGTGCCCGAGGGTTTGGGGTGGATGTTGAGAGGGTGTCTCAAACGTGCAAAGTTCACTCAAGAGTCGAACTGGGACTTGCAGAGGTGAGGGATCAAGAGAAGCTCTGATTACTAGGTGGGGACTAGGCCACACTATAGGTAGGTCAAAGCTAAGGAAGAAAGGCATAAGGCCAGATCGACTGGTATATATAGTGAAGAGTAACGTGTGACAGTAACATCACAGAGTCAAGGGTAAGGGTTAAGGGCCGGCATGGGAAGCGGCAATAGAATGTGAAAGGAGACGGAATGTGATAGAATCCACGCGTGAGAGGGAAATACAATGTGCCAGTGCATGCGGCAAGAGAAGGTGAAACACATGTGTGATAAGGCAGCACAAGGGAGATAAGTGCACAAGATCATGTAGACAGGATGATGTACATGAAAGCAAGGTCTCAGAGAGCCAAGGGGCAAGGGTAAAGGGTTAGCATGGGCAACTGAGAAGAGCAGAAGAGTGAGTGTATGCTCAGAGAGAAAGGAAAAAGTATGAGGATATAGGTAGACGTATGCCAGGCACAATGAGTCATAACACTTGGCAATGAAGTCCTTCAAGATGGTTTGCCAATTCATAGGTAGACCCTCAACAACTGGTGGACTGGTCAAAATGGACAAGATTGGATTTACCTAGGACATCCCCACTACAACCAGCATTGTTTTCAGTGCCACTGCCTTGGCCATACCCAGTTGACATGTCAACAATATACATGTCATGGATGCCAAAGGTGCACACCAGGACACTCTCTCACTTGCTGCCTAGGACCCCCTTACTCCCTTGCCTCCCATATTACTGACCAGCATGCCCCATCCTCATCCTCTTCCACCCCATGCCAACCTCAAGCCATGTTCCACAATGGACAAGTTGTCTATAGAACCATCCCTCGTTGTTCTTCTAGACACTCCTCCTCTTCCTCCCAAAACTCCTATCATCCAGCACCTTCTTTATCTCATGCTCCATCCTCATTTGAAGATAGAGATGAGCTAGATGACATTGGGTATGCCAACATCACTGGTTCTCTGGGATCTGCCTTTAGGGAATTGTTAGGAATCCTTGCCATAGCTTTGAAATTACTAAGGGGGTAATATTACGATTCACTTGCAGGGTTACCTCTTTTTCTTTACTTACACTATCAGACTAACAATTTCCTTTCTCACACTTAACCCTCATCATTCCACATCATTCTATGATGTTCCATATCCTTCATAAGTGTGCTTATTCCTTCACTATGCAGGTACTTATATTCTTCTGATCTTCTTATGCTACATATGCCAGCCCTTAACATCTTCCTCTCACGCATGAGTTCCATGATATTCCTTTGCATTCTATTGCCGTTTCTCATGCCAGCCCTTAACCATTGTGACATGTAACTGTCACACTTTTACTTAACTATATAAACCCTTCAATAGGGTGTTCTCTTCTTTCTCCTTAACCTAGTTCTACCTATGGCTATCGCCTAGTTAGCACTAGAAATCTATTCTCTTAGTCCTCATTCTACTATTGAGTGAATGCTTCATGCCCCGACTTTCTGTCTCTGTGTGTCCTCCTTAAACTCTTGACTCTATTGCCAAGCTAGGCATTAGGATACCTTGACTATCCAACGACAGTTGGATAGATACCTTGTTGGCAACCCTACAGCTGAACACCTTGCATGGATATTCTCAACCACAACTTCTTTGCCCTTGTTCCTGCTAGTCACTAGGCTCAGTAGATCTGTCTACACACAACCTTACCCAAGGCCATATGTAACAAGTGTTAAGAATCAGTGATTTTTACTTCGAATATTCTATTCCAGTTCACTCAATTCTAGACTGGATGACACATATTTCTCATAATGTCATGTTCCAGGTCCTTGTATGATATTCTTATCATTACTTTCTCATGATGTTATACAACGTCATCATGGTATGCTTTCACACCATTGTCTTATCTGCCAATAGGATTAGTAGCTCATATAGCTTTACTTATCATCCTATAGCATATATCTCTCTTATCTGTTATTTAGGTTAGAATGGAGTTTCAATCTTACAGATACATGTATTTATACAGGCCCACTCATCACTTTACAATAACGAGTTTTCTCCCTCTTACTTACAACATCTATGGTCAAGCCTCTCCACTCCCTTAAGATCTTCAAGCTACTCTCCACAAGTTATCAACAACCTCTTCTTGTAAATTCTCCTCACACATCTAGTGAGTTTCCCATCTAGGTCATTACATCCTCATCCACTGCGCATATCAGGATCTTCCATTCCCAATAGGTTATGAGCTCTGGCAGTTGCTAGACGTCTGTCTTAGTTGCACACCTTTCTTCATCATGTGACTTCGTGCATGATGCCACCTATGCAATAGCATCAAGGAGTTTACATTGTGGTTTTAAATCTTCTTCTGGAACTTCTTGATCTTATGATCAGGATTGCTTTGGATGTCTATCAGAACAATTTCCAACAAAGGGGCATTAACCTTGTCCACTTTGATTGTCTCTCTGAGACCTGGATTATTGCTGGTGTGTTCCGTCTATGGAACATCATTTATCACCTTAACATCACGTTAACTCGTGTCGGTGAACAAGAACCTGATCCTAACGGACTGTTCTTTCCAGTAAATCCAGGTAATTCTTGAGTCACTTTACCCCAAACAGTCTCTTCTGTTCCTTCACAACCAGGTGGTCATAGTCAAGGTCCTTCACAGGCTACTCCTTCTACTCTCTGTCCTCATTCCCATTTCCCTAGGAACTTTCATTCCTCTCAGGCACATCTAAACCCAGACAGTCCTGAAGATCATGCTAGACTGATCTCTCCAGACATCCCTTTCCAACTTCCTTGTCCAATTGTAGAGTGTCTCCACTTCTTAGAACTTGGTGAACTCTGCTATCATATTCCTTACATCGTCACTTGCAACAGACCTCCCTCTATAGTGGAAGAACTCCGGGAGAACCCTTTTGACATCATTTATCTTCCTAACCAGAAATCAGTTCAACAATTTCAAGCAGCAGTACAACAGTACTTTTCAAGGATTTACAACTGTTGCGACTACAATCTTGTAGGCAATCACCAATACTTTAGACGTCGAGAGGATTCTTAGATGTGCTTTGTAGGCAGTAAAACAGGAGAACTAGACTGGAGACTGAGCTCTGTCCAGTCTTGCTTTATATACTATTCTATGTGTAGATACATGTTATGTACCGATCTAGATATGTATCTACATAAGTCCATCCCCTAGGCCCAACATGATCAACATGAGGAGTCGGCTTGTTAACGGAGATTAATATATACATGAGGCTACCAGCCGTTGATCTGCTATGGGTGGGTAGAATAGAAGGTGTCAATGATAATTAAATAAGGGATCACATCACAGTGATGGGGTGACTGATGTAAGGTCTGTGATGATCACGATGTATTAAATACATGCTGTGATCAATGGGGCAAAAGGTGAAGAGTTGGAGGTGAAGCCCATTGATCTAGAAGGGCCCGTAGATCCTCTGTGTCTGGCACAGTGTCTAAGTTGGGTTTTCCCTTGATAAGATAAAAGAAAGTGATGAAAAATATATAGCTGTAATATAGCTGTAACACTACCCCCCATCTAAGGATCGACTTCCAGGCAATCAAAAGGGTGTGTCGATGGAAGAGTGAGATCTTCACGTTCATGAAAGCATCCTATGAATGCCGAATGAGACATCCGCAACCTTTGAGGTGCAGAAGGATACTCCCTATGAAAATCACTGATGGCATCAAGTGCACCCGGTAGAAGATGGTCTTCTGGTTCCCAAGTTCAATCTGTCTCATCATAGCCTAGCCAATGAACCAGGTATTCAAGGTGACGATCTTTGAATCTACTAGCGATGATCCTTTCTACTTCGTATAAATTATCTCGGTCCTTGGTTACCTGTATAGGGCCGGGGGCGATGACAGGTTGTCCCTGAAGCCTTTCTTTATAAGGCTTAACCCATGATACATTAACAGTTGGGTGGATTCGCATAGAGGATGGCAAGTGAAGGGTGACTGCATTATCCCCAACTAGTGTGATGATGTCATATGGCCCTAACCATTGCTCTGTTAACTTGCGACTTGCATGTGGCAACTTTAAGTTATCTGTGGAAAGCCACACTTTATCTCCAATGTTATAGGGAGGAGTCTCCTTTCTATGTTTGTCAGCTTGCGCCTTCATGCGCTGCTGAGCTTGTTCTAGATTTAATTTAGTTTGCTCCGTCACATCGTGTAGGGTAGATAGAAATTCGTCGGCAGCTGGTGCCTTGGAGGATGATGCAATGGGTTCTATTCCCATGCACGAAATGTAAGAACGAGTGACTTCGAATGGAGACTTCTTAGTGGAGGCTTGCCTCTTAGAATTATAACTGAACTGTGCGATGGGTAACCATTGTGCCCATTCACCTTGGCGCTCTGCGCAGAATATTCTTAAATACTGCTGTACATCTCTGATCATTCTTTCTGTTTGACTGTCTGTCTGTGGGTGATGTGCAGTAGATAATCATTGCTTTATATTAAGCTTCTTGCATAGCTCTGCCATGACTTGCGAAGCAAACTGTGGTCCTCGATCGGACACAATAGATAAGGGAATTCCATGGTGCTTGAAGATATGATGAAGGTAGAGACTTGCTGTCTCGATGGCGGACGTCGTCTTGTGACAAGGGATAAGCACCACTTCCTTCGAGAAGCGATCTACAGCTACTAGGATGCTGTCTGACCCGTTACTTTCCAGCAGATCGGTGACAAAATCGACAGATATGTCCTGCCAGGGTCCACTAGGGATTTCTAAAGGTTGCAATAAACCAGAGCTGGGCTGGTTGGAAGGTTTCATTCGTGCGCATTGATCGCAGTGAGATACATAGTCTTTAATCTGAGTTGTGATGCCAGGCCACCAATAGTGACGTAAGACTAGATCAATAGTCTTTTCATTTCCAGGATGACCTGCCATAGGCGAGTCATGACATAATTTAAGGGTCTTGATTCTTAGATCTTCATTATCTCCGTTTTTGGCCGGAACATATAACCGATTTCCTTCTTGGTAGAGAAGCCCATTAGCTTCTTCGCACACCTTGTGTTCTTTACATAACTTCTGTACTTCTGTCTCCGTCAAGAGACATGTTTGATTAAATATGTCTTGATGTAGCTATGCCCCTTCATCATAGATTGTGACTTTGGATGATGTTGTCCTTATCTGCTTTGGGGAGATCATAGTTATGCCTTTGTTATCGTCTTCTATACCCTGCGCATGATCTTCTCTTCTAGAGAGAGCATCTGCCTTTGCATTGGATGTTCCTGGTTTATACACAAAGATATAGTTAAATCTGGATAGATATTGCGCCCATCTGGCTTGTCTTCTAGACAGGTCTTGCACTTTCATAAAATACCGAAGGTTGGCATGATCATTCCATATTTCAAATGGATGTTCTGTTCCTTCTAGGTAGTGGCGCCATTGCTCTAACACTCTGATAATGCTCAACATTTCTTTGTCTGCGATAGGATAGTTTCTTTCTTCTGGCGACATCAAATGCGAACTGAATGCTACTGGATGCCATTTGTCTTCTTTTAAGATAGATAGTACTGCCCCTGTTGCGTAATCGGAAGTATCTGTTTCTAATCGGAATTGACAATCAATGTCTGGGTAGGTGAGAATAGGAGCTGTGGTGAATCGCTCTTTTAACTTGTCGAAAGCGTCCTGTTGTGGAGAATCCCATTTCCAAGAGATATCTTTCTTTAGGAGGTCATTCAAAGGTCTAGCGACTTGTGCATATCCTTCTATGAAGCAACAATAGTAGTTGGCAAGACCGAGAAAGCTTCGCACTCCTTTCACGTTAGAAGGTGCTGGCCAATCTAAGATGGCATCGGCTTACTTTCGATCCATCTTGATCCTGTCTTGTCCTACGACCATCCCCAAATAGTCTACTTCTTTTTTGAAGAAGTGACATTTCTCTGGTTTGGCAAAGAGATCATTTTCTTCCAGACATTTCAATATTTTCTTAACGATTTCTGCGTGCTCCTGTTCGTTGTCCGTTTTGGTAAATATCATGATGTCATCAATGTAGACTACTACGACGTCTTCCATATCTGCAAATAATTCGTTCATCATGGTCTGGAAAGTTGCTGGGGAGTTGCATAACCCAAAGAACATAACCAAGGGTTCGAACGTTCCTTTATGTGTAATGAAGGCTGCTTTCCATTCATCGTCTTCTTTAATGTGTACATTGTTGTATCCCCATCTGAGATCCAACGTAGTAAATAGCTTAGCTCCTTTCAATCGATCTACGAGTTGTGAAATAAGAGGGAGAGGGTAATTATTTCGCACTGTTTGCGAGTTTAGATAACGATAATCTTGTACCATACGCTTTCGTCCATCTTTCTTTGGTATGAATAAGACTGGAGATGTTTGAGGAGATTTAGAAGGTCTAATATATCCTTTGGATGATTGATCTTCTAGCCAGTCTGATACTTCCTTCTGTTCATCTGTGCTCAAGGGTATAAGTCTCCCTTTCTTCAGTTGGAATTCTTCCTTAAGATCTATAGCGTGATTCCAGGATTTTCGTGTGGGCATTCTTGTTGAGGCCTTTTCTTCAAATACTTTAAGATGCTCATGATAGCATTCTGGTATGAGTTCTGCAGCAGATTTCTTTTGATCCATGAGAGATTTGAGCTTCTCATCTACTGCTTGTCCTGTTCTAATATTTCGTTCTTGTTTTTTGTTTTGTTTCTTTTCTAATGTTTTTATTGTTTCGTATACTTTGTATTGAGCTTCCTGCTCCTCTTTTTCTATTAGTCTGAGATAAACGCTTTTATCTCTAAGCTCCCAACATTCTCTTCCACAACTTCTCAATTTTATTTCCCCAGTTTTCCAATTGATGTCTGGGTTATGTTTCTTTAGCCAAGAATAGCCGATCACCATTTGATTCTTTCCCAAACTAGTGACTTCTGCTTCGACTATCTCTCAATGTCCTTTGTAATCTAGCAAGAGAGATGCTACATGCATAATCTTGCCTGCTTTGTTTTGTGTGCTGTCTACATTATAGACAGTGAGGGGTTGTGTGAGTTGTCTAAGTGGGAGTGCATGTTGCATTGCGAATACATTATCTACAAAGACGCAGTTTGCGCCAGAGTTCAGAAGCACTGATACTGAAATGAAACCTTGATCAGTATTTTTAGGTTTTACCTTTATCTTCATTTTTAGTTCGTTATCTATTTTGAGTATTCTGCAAAAGATGCCTTTGTCTGGGATTTGATCTGCAGATGAGATCGAAGGATTAGCTTTCTTTAAAGAGGAATTAAGCACCGGTGTGACGCCCCAGCCAAGCCTCTGAGAGGACTCCTCTGTCAGCAAAGAAGTAGAGATAATAGTGAAAGACACTGCTTCCGTATTGTAAACATGTAGACTAGAGAAACGATTGTCCGTGGGGAAGTGTACCTGCTTATGCTTACCTTAGCCTAGATTAGACCCAGTTCCTGAATCTAGGCTCTGCCTTTTGCTGACTTATTATTCTCGGTATCTTTGACATCCCTGAAGAACGCCCTTGCTTCTTCGAAAGACATGCCCCTTATCACTGCCGTGGGGTCACGCCCTTTCCCTTTCTTAGCTTGTGTGCCGGGTGTGTAAATGTGTTCGGTGCTTTTTACATCATTCGAGGACGTACTTCATACCTGCCTTCTTCGGCAGTCCCTTTTGTGGTCATTAGACCATCCACAGAGGTCACATTTAGTAGATGGTTTCTTGCATTGTTTTGCAAAGTGCCCGGTTTCTCTGCAGTTATAGCAAGACTTTGCTCCCTTCTGAGCTGCTGATATGTCCATTGCATTAGGGTCTTTACTTGGTTTGGGTCCGAATCTGAATTGCGTTCATCCCCTGATTAGATCTAGGCTTTCGAGGTGATGTCCTATGTCTCTAAGTGTCTGCATTGTTTCATTGACTGTTGTCTTTCTTAGATTGTTTTTCCAGACATAGTCCATGATATATCTTTTTATGTTTTGTTCTAGGAGGTATACTCCATGTGGGTCTCCCAGTTCCGCCTTTTCATATTCTGCGTACCATTTGATAAGGAAGTCGTCGATGGCCTGTGTGTTTCCTTGTTTCATTTCATTTATCTTTTTGGTGGCCCGATCTTTGATGTTACTTCCTCTAAAGAGATCTCTTAATTCTGTTTTGAGATCTGCCCAGCTATATCCTTGATTGGTGTATAATCTTTGTAATCTTAGCTGCACAAAGGGTCCTGCCTGTTATGATTCACTTGCAGGACGAACACTTTTTCCTTACTTTCTCTTTCGGACTAATACTTTCCGTTTTTCACGCTTAACCTCGTTCCTTCCGTGTCGTTCTACGACATTCCATACATCTCGTAAGCATGCCTACCCCTCACTGCGCAGGTACCCCTTTTATCTTCTGATCTTCTCATGCCGTATGCGCCGGCCCTTAACGTCTCTCCTCATGCATAGTTTTGCTATTGGCTTCTGCTTTTCTAACGCCATTTCCTACGCCGGCCCTTAACTACCGTGACATGTAACAGTCACACTTTTGCTTTACTATATAAACCCCTTCAACAGGGCTTCTCGCTTTCTCTCCTTAGCTTAGTTCTACCTACGGCTTGTCGCCTAGCTAGCACTAGCAATCCATTCGCCTTTACTCCACAGTCTTCATTCTACTATTAAGTGAATGCTTCACACTTGGCCCTGCCGCCTTCGTGTGTCTTACCTCTTGAACCTTAGACCTGTTGTCAAGCTAGACAACAGTTACCTCTCGACCCATCTATACTCTAGACGGTACCTACGACCCAGCATCCCTACGGCTGGCCCTATGTCATCGTCTACATGAACGACAGACCTCTCGACCCTACTAGGCGTTAGTAGATATACGCACGACCCCATCCACGGCCACGCGTAACAAAAGAACTAAGCTCCCTCCTCATTCGGGTACTACCACGTATGCTGCCCACCATAGCTTCTCACCGAAACACTCGAACCACTGATCCGCGTTGGAATCCTCGAGAACCTCCACGTACTTCACACTCTGACTCCTCTGACACCCCTGACGATCTCAATCAAGCATATTGGGACGAAGACCCCAATGAGCCTTTATTAGACTCGGACGAAGAACTCGCTACCCGCGACCTTGCCCACAGCTTCTCTGCTTCTGTACAGATACCTCGTCCTCAGACTCCCCCGTCTCCAACTCCCAGATGCCAAACCAGCCACATCTTCCCTCCAGTCCTCCGCCCACCCTCACCCACTATGACTACCAAACCCCTCGAACTCCGCATCGGTACTCTGGACAAGTACGATGGCGACTATAAGACGGCCAAGCAATGGTTTGACTCTGTCGCATTTTACCTCAACATCAACGCCAAGGTATACACCACCGACCCAAAGCGCATCGCTTTCGCGCTTTCATACATGACTCGAGGTCCAGCCCTCACGTGGGCAAACACTTTTAGGTCTTCAAAGATCGCAGCTGATGGCACGATCTCGATGGGCTCTTGGTCTGACTTCCGCAACGCCTTCATCTTGGTGTTCAAACACTATGATACCACCGGTAACGCAATCGCCTGGCTTACCACCACCCGCATGACCGCCACCAAGAACGGCGGATATTCCCCTTCGCTCACTGAGTATAACGCTCAGTTCCAAAATCACTGCGCCATCGCTGGCATCACCGACAACAACGTCCTCATCGGCTACTATTCGGCCGCCATCCCCGACGCCCTCATGCACCGTATCCTAGCAATGGAGACGGTCCCCACCACTATAGAAGCATGGTTGAAGAAGGCTGTCACCTTCCAAACCCACATGGAATGCGCCTGAGAAATCGCCGCTCATCACAAAACTCCCACCCGCCACATGTATCACCAATACTCTGCTCCCACTCCCACCAAGGACCCTAACGCCATGGATGTTGATGCCGTCCACCTCCCACGACTCACCCCCGCTGAACGAGAGCAATGTCGTAAGGAAGGAAAGTGCTTCCGTTGCCGACAGAAAGGACATCAGGCAAACAACTGCCCTACGTTTACTTCGAACACTCCGAAGCCGAAGAAAACCATCCAGAGGGTTACAGAAGTAGAAGTCGAGGACGAAGAGGAAGTCCCTCGATTACAAGAAATAGATGATGAAGATGAGGATGAAGAACCACGAGTCTCTTGTATCACCCTCGCCTCCCAGGATTTTTGAAATAGGACACTGCCTCAACGTCAGAAGCTCCCTCTATTACGTGTGCACCTGTACTTGTATCCACATTCAAGAAATCTATGAGAATCCCTTTGCAACTCATTGATCCTTCGCACACCATGAAAACCGTCGACATCCGTGCCCTTATTGACAGCAGTGCAGACGTCAACTGCCTTGATTGGGACTTCGCTCGAAAACATAGACTCCCCCTCGACAAACTCCCGACACCTATTCCCATCAACAATGTCGATCAAACCCCTAATGCTAAAGGGGCTATCCACTACACCGCCTCCCTCTTCACCAACATTGACAGAATTGCCCAGCATGTACGCTTCCATGTCATGCACTGCGGGTCCGAGAATGTGATTCTTGGGGCGCCTTGGTTACGACTTACGAACCCCTCCATTGACTGGTCGTCGCAGACGATCAATATCCCTGAAGCAGTAGACGAATCTGCATCCCTCTACCACATCCACATCGCCGACCTTAAGCAACACGATAACGCCCAACCTCAAACACCTCCCTCGAAACCACCTCGACATGTCTTGGTCGAAACTGTTCCTGACCACACTCTCTCCACCTTCCTTGATATGCCAGATGGGAACCTCTACGTTCATCGAGCACTCCACACCAACTCCTGCCAACACGTTCTCAAATCAGGATCGCAATACCATCAGACACATCTGAAACTTGTTGCCAAGCTCACCACCACCATGGAACTTGCAGCTGCTGCCGAAAAGGCCAAGCCAAAAGTCACGCTCCCCGACACCTATAAAGATTTCGCCCCAGTCTTCGCCAAGGAGTCTGCCGACTCCCTTCCCCCCTCCAGACCCTATGACCACGAAATCAACGTCAAAGACTCGTTCACCCCAAAGATTGGCAAGCTCTACCCACTCACACCAGACGAGAAGAAGGCCACCGAGGACTTCCTTGATGAAAATCTCGCCACCAGCAAGATCCGTCCCTCAAACTCCCCTCAAGCATCGCTGTTCTTCTTCGTCAAAAAGAAAGACAGCAAACTCCGCCCCTGCCAAGACTATCGATATCTCAACGAACATACTGTTCGAGATGCCTATCCGCTACCTTTGATCTCCGACCTCCTAGACAAACTCAAAGGCGCTCGCGTCTTTACCAAGTTCGATGTACGATGGGGGTATAATAATGTACGTATCAAAGACGGGCACCAATGGAAGGGTGCCTTTCTAACACACAAAGGCCTCTTCAAACCCATGGTGATGTTCTTTGGCATGACTAACTCACCCACAACGTTTCAACAGTTTATGAATGACTCCTTCCGCGATATGATCGCCGAAGGATGGTTAGTTATCTACATGGACGATCTCCTCATCTTTTCCCCAGACGACGCCACCCACACTGAATGCACTCACCGTGTCCTCCAGCGGATGACGGAACTCGACCTCCATCTCAAGCTGGAAAAATGCCAGTTTGCTGTCCCAGAAGTCGAATACCTCGGCATGATCGTCAAAGAAGGACAACTCGCTATGGACTCCGTCAAACTCAACAGGATTGCCAAGTGGCCTATGCCACAAAAAGTCAAAGACGTCCATTCTTTCCTTGGGTTCGCTAATTTCTACAGGCGTTTCATCCCTGGATACTCCAACATCGCCCGACCCCTCATCGACCTCACTAAGAAAACCATGCCCTGGACTTGGAGTCCCGCACAGCAGACCGCTTTCGAACGGCTCAAGGAGCTGTTCCTTCGTAAGCCTGTTCTTTTTATGCCCTATATTTCCCGACCCTTTGCCATGGCCACCAACACTTCGAAATACATGTCGGGTGGTATTTTATTGCAAACCGACGCGAATGGGGATTGGCACCCCTGTTCTTACTTATCACAATCGTTCTCCTCCTCAGAACGCAACTATGATATCCATGATAGGGAGCTCTTGGCTGTTATCCATGGTTTCAAAGCCTGGAGGCAATACCTCCATGGCTCTCCCTTTCCCGTCAAAGTCTTCTCCGATCACAAAAACTTGACATATTTCTGCCGCCCCCAAGATCTCAATCGACATCAAGCCCGCTGGCTCCTTGACCTCGCCGACTATGACTACTTGATCACCCATGTCCCCGGTACTCAACTCGCCAGTCCGGATGCTCTTTCTCGCCGCCCCAACCTCCTCCCTCGCGCTGACTCTGACAACATCGGTGTCACCCTTCTCCCCGACACTCTTTTCGTTCACCTCATCGACTCCGCCCTTTCCAACCACATCGCCTCTGCCTCTGCCTCCGATGACCTCGTCCTCCACAAACTCCAGGAGATCGATGGTTCTCTTCCCCCCGCCTTTCGCTCCCGCCTTGCTGATTGGCAATACTCCGATGGCATCCTCCAGTACCAAGGATGCATTTACGTCCCTCCTGACCATGACCTTCGTTGCGCTGTCATCCAACGTTCCCATGACCATGATTCCGCCAGTCACCCTGGCTACCTTAAAACCCGACAGCTCGTCGCCTTTGAGTTCTGGTGGCCAGGCCTCGCCTCCTTTGTTCACTCTTACGTTGAAGGCTGCACCGCGTGCCAGCGCAACAAGGTGAACACTCACCCAACTGTACCCCCACTCGTCCCCATTCCTTCCTCTTGCTCCTGCCCTTTCCAGCAGATCTTCTGCGATCTAATCACCGATCTCCCGCTGTCCAGGGGATTTGACTTGCTATTGGTCATGGTGGACCACAGCCTTACTAAGGGGGTAATTCTTTGCCCCACGAAGAAGTCGATCACTGCAGAAGGCATTGCCGTGCTCTTCTTCCACAAAGTCTACATCTGCTTCGGTCTCTACGAGAAAGTTATCTCAGATCGCGGCCCACAGTTCGCCTCTGCCTTCGCCAAAGAACTCGGAAGACTCCTCAATTACAATCTTTCTCTCTCCACGGCTTATCACCCACAGACCGACGGCGAAACCGAACACGTCAACCAGGAAGTTGAGACTTACCTCCGCATCTACTGTGGGGACCACCCTTCTACTTGGTCCGATCACATCTCTCACGCCGAATTCACCCACAATCACTGCCCTCATTCCGTCACCGGCAAATCCCTGTTTTATCTCATGATGGGATATGAACTCTGCACCCTTCCTTTAGTAATCGCCGAAACCAACATCCCCGCCGTTGAGTCCCGACTCAAAGAACTGACCGCCCTACGAGATGAAGCCCTCGCATCCCATGAACTTGCGCGACAAGTCATGGCATCCAGGTCTAAGTCGAAATTTGTACCTTTCCAGAAAGGACAACGGGTTTGGCTGGAGGCCAGGAACCTTAAAAGGTCCGTCCAAGATCCGAAGTTCGCTGCAAAACACGAAGGCCCCTTCATTATCTCTGACGTCATTTCCCCCATCTCCTATCACCTCCGACTCCCATGAACGTGGAAAATCCACAACACGTTCCATGCTTCTCTGTTATCGCCCTATCGCGAAAACGACGTACACAGCCCCTGGATCTTGTTGAAGGACAAGAAGAATACGAAATAGAACGAATCATACGGCATCGAGAAATGCCGTCGGCTCGTCAGTACCTGATCCGATGGAAAGGGTATTCAGCCAAAGAAGACTCATGGGAACCCGAGCAGAATCTGAAACATTCGTCGGAGTTACTAGACGACTATAAAAAATGACACCCTTGCACCTTTTCTCTTGCATCCGCTTGCCCACCACGCCACAAATAAATCCTCTCCATCTCCTCCTCATGGCTATCGAGTTTGCCAATGTCGACACCCCTGCAGCTGCACCCTCCACCAACCCCAGCACAGTCCGTCTTCCCTCTATCGACCCCACAAGGGTCTCTCCTACTCGCCCCACTGCCCCTCAACCTGTCAACTTTGCCTCTCTTATTGGTGACATTCCCTCCTCCCACGTCTCCCCCGTCTTGGGCAGGATCCAGTCCTCGCCATCGTTTACTCCTCCACCCCATTGGGAACCTTCTCCTGGACCCCCCTCGTTCCTAGGCGTCCACCGCCCCCAACTTGTCCGAGCACCCAGCTTGGACTCTCTGGTCACCCACTCCGGATGGGACTCCCAAGTTCCCTTAGATGTCTTGGCTCATCGCCACACCAAACGACTCCAAGAAGAGCAGTTCACCAATGAGGATTATGTTCGTTTTCATTCACTTATATCTGACGATCGTCTTCACGTTCCTATTAGTGTTTATTCTTCTGATGGTTCGCCCATCTTCACTTGGTTCGAAACTGCAATGCAGATCAATCATGTTGCCGCCTTTGTCTCCGGTTCTGGTCCGGTATTCCCTCACACCACCCTTGGCAGGACCATGCAGGACTTTATCTACCACACACGGTACCAGTTGTACTCCCATGCCTTCCAGATGGGCTACGACACCTTCCTCCTTGATGTCGATAACCACTTCCGAGACCTAGCTGCCGCTGGTTGAGGACTTGAAAATGAAGTCTTGAGGGACGGATCGCCTATCCATCGGCAAACTCTCAACGACTGGTGGACCAGATGAAATGGCAGAGATCGCGTCTATCCTGGACATCCTCGTTTCAATCAACGGTGCTTCCAGTGCCACTGTCTCGGGCATACTCAATTATCCTGCAGACAATATATCTGTACTGGATGCCGTCGACAAGCACCTGGTCATTCTCTCGCCCGTTGCCCAGGATCTTCTCGCCCCCTTGCCTCTCGCCTCACCTCTCCCCGTGCTCAGTCCATGTCTACGTCCATGCCTCGCCGCCCCCAAGCCACGTTCCACAATGGACAAATTGTCTGTCGAGCCACCCCTCGCCGTACCCCTCGTCAGTCCTCCTCCTCCTCCTCTCAGCAGTCTTACCATCCTGCGCCATCCTCGCCGCGCACCCTCTCTCCCTATGAGGACGGAGACAAACTGGACGATGTCGGTTACGCCAACATCACTGGCTCCCCGGGACCCGCTTTTAGGGACTTGTAAGGAATCCTCACTGTAGCTTTGGGTTACTAAGGGGGTAATGTTACGATTCGCTCGCAGGACGAATGCTTTTTCCTTACTTTCTCTTTCGGACTAATACTTTCCGTTTTTCATGCTTAACCTTGTTCCTTCCGTGTCGTTCTACAACATTCCATACATCTTGTAAGCATGCCTACCCCTCACTGTGCAGGTACCCCTTTTATCTTCTGATCTTCTCACGCCGTATGCGCCAGCCCTTAACGTCTCTCCTCATGTGTAGTTTTGCTATTGGCTTCTGCTTTTCTAACGCCGTTTCCTACGCCAGCCCTTAACTATCGTGACATGTAACAGTCACACTTTTGCTTTACTATATAAACCCCTTCAACAGGGCTTCTCGCTTTCTCTCCTTAGCTTAGTTCTACCTATGGCTTGTCGCCTAGCTAGCACTAGCAATCCATTCGCCTTTACTCCACAGTCTTCGTTCTACTATTAAGTGAATGCTTCACACTTGGCCCTGCCGCCTTCGTGTGTCTTACCTCTTGAACCTTAGACCTGTTGTCAAGCTAGACAACGGTTACCTCTCGACCCATCTATACCCTAGATGGTACCTACGACCCAGCATCCCTACGGCTGGCCCTACGTCGTTGTCTACACGAACGACAGACCCTCTCGACCCTACTAGGCGTTAGTAGGTATACGCGCAACCCCATCCACGGCCACGCATAACACTGCCCTTGGTCCTTTTAACCTTGATAGTATAGCTAGGATGGCATTGCTGCTTTGTGGTGCAATGGCATGTTGATTTATTTGTATCCATACCTGTATCTTTGCCCACCATTTGTCGAACTTGGCGAATGATCCATCAAAGTCTCCTGGATCTGCGAAGACTTCTACTTTTCTTGAGAATGCTCCTCCTCTTGGAGCAGCTGCTGGCATTGGTTGAACTGGGGGTGGTGCGGGTGGTTGTTGTGGTAATATTGCTTGTATCATTTGTTCGATGCGAGTGATTGCGTTGTTTAATCTGGTTATTTCATTTGTGAGATGTTCGTATCTCTGATCTTGTGTTTGGGCAAACTGTGCTATTGCCTCTAAGTGGTTGGCTCCTGTATCTGTGAAAGTGGTTCGGAGATCTGTTGCGGTGATAGGGATAAAAGACATTGTGATTGTATAAGGGTGACTAGTACTTGTATGACTTTCTCTGCTGTACTCTCAGCTGTACTCGACTGTAGTGATCGTTCCTTCTGATTATTCGCGACGCTGTCTCTTCGTGTGAGGGGCTATGTCTCTGTCCTCTTCTTCTAGCTCTGAGGCCTCTCTGTATCGCCTTCTGGCTATGCTTGCTTCTCTCTCAAATTGTTGTGCTCCTAGGGTTGCTTCTAAGTGCACATTTCTTCGGGCTGTTGGCCACACGTAAGGGTCTGGTTCTTGGTTCCTGATGACGTCAGGGATAAGGGTTGTGGGGTGGTGAAGCAAGGCTATTTCACTGATAGGGCTGAGGGTTTGTGACGATGGTGTGGTGTCCCAGTAATATGTATGTCCTGTGAATCTTATGTCGGTGGCGATAACGTCAACGTCTGCTCCATTACCAAAGCTTCTTGGTTGGAGATCCTGTTCTAGCAGTCTCCAGAATTCTTCTTCGCTGGCTGCAACGTTTGGCCAGTCGTTTGGGTCGACTTCACTCCTTGTGCTCGCTGTTGCTAGTGAGTGCTCCCTGCTTTCTACTTTAACTACTACTGGTTCTCCTACGGCTACTGGAATGTCTACAAGTTCCCAGGGTTGTGCTGCGTCCTCATGAGGAACATAGGTGAGGAAAGGGAGTAAGGATCGGTGAAACAAGATAGGCACTGAGTAGGATGCCCTTAGTACTACTCCTAGTGACTAGAGGATGCGCTCACTTGCGAAAGCGGGGGGACAAGTGAGGAGACTAGTACATGTCCTTCTTTCTGTGGTGATTGGGTACGAGGATGTAAGACAGTCTAGTTCTAGTGTTGCAACTACAATCTTGTAGGCAATCACCAATACTTTAGATGTTGAGAGGATTCTTAGATGCGCTTTGTAGGCAGTAAAACAGGAGAACTAGATTGGAGACTGAGCTCTGTCCAGTCTTGCTTTATATACTATTCTATGTGTAGATACATGTTATGTACCGATCTAGATATGTATCTACATAAGTCCATCCCCTAGGCCCAACATGATTGACATGAGGAGTTGACCTGTTAATGGAGATTAATATATACATAAGGCTACCAGCTGTTGATCTGCTGTGGGTGGATAGAATGGAAGGTGTCAACGGTAATTAAATAAGGGATCACATCACAGTGATGGGGTAACTGATGTAAGGTCTGTGATAATCACAATGTATTAAATACATGCTGTGATCAATGGGGCAAAAGGTGAAGAGTTGGAGGTGAAGCCCATTGATCTAGAAGGGCCCGTAGATCCCCTATGTCTGGCACAGTGTCTAAGTCGGGTTTTCCCTTGATAAGATAAAAGAAAGTGATGAAAAATATATAGCTGTAAGAAAAATATATAGCTGTAATATAGCTGTAACAACAACACACTTGGACCAGACCTGTTACGATTCACTCACAGGACGAACACTTTTTCCTTACTTTCTCTTTCGGACTAATACTTTTCATTTCTCATGCTTAACCTCGCTCCTTCCATGTCGTTCTACGACATTCCATACAACTTATAAGCGTGCTTATTCCCTCACTGCGCAGGTACTCTTTCCCTTCTGATCTTCTCACGCTGTATGCACCGGCCCTTAACGTTTCTTTCTCATGTGTGGTTTTGCTATTGGCATTCTATTTCCAATGCCATTTCCCATGCCGGCCCTTAATCGTTGTGACACATAACTGTCACGTCTTCGCTTCATTATATAAACCCTTCAACAGGGTCTCTCGCTTCTGCTCCTTAGCTTAGTTCTACCTACAGCTTGTCGCCTAGTTAGTACTAGCAATCTATCACCTTTACTCCTTGAGTCTTTGCTCTACTATTAAGTGAGCGCTTCACACTACGGCTCATCCGCCTTCGTGTGTCTCCACCCTCGAACCTCTGACCCATTAGTCAAGCTAGACTACGGTTACCCTCCGACTCGTCGATACCCTCAACGTTACCCTTGACCCAGTATCCCCACAGCTGGCCCCCATGTCATCGTATATACGAACGACCGACCCCCCAACCCTACTAGGCGTTAGTAGGTCTATGCGCGACCACATCCACGGCCACGTGTAACAAGACCTTAGTCCATCACCATCACCATCACCACCCCCATCTCATTCCCTTCATGCCAGCAGTCGCACACCACCTAACTCACTTTGAACAGGAAGTTCATCCCTACCTGGACCTAGTATAGATGAATTAGCCTTGTCATCTGTGTCAGGAGGAGTTCACACTAATGAGCACCCATCAAGAGCAAGGCGATGTGGTCATACTTCACAATGAAGAACAAATGAGGTTTAGCCATATGGACTTACCCAGTTCACTATAGATTTCTATCTCACAACCGAAATCGTTCAAGCCCCTGAGGTATTAATTGCGGAACTCGACAAGCATAATGTTCTAGCCTATAGGAGTTGATGTTCCTTCCAGGAAAGTGAACATTCCAATGCTCCTTGAGACAGGAGCAGATCCCTTTGACACTCCTGTTCAAGCATTTGACTCCCTCCAGTATGCAAAGCCCTTTCAGCTTCAACCTGGTGAGACTGGTCTCCCTTGGTATTCCAATGAAACCATATATTTCAGGGAATCATTAGCTTCTGCTATCGAATCAGCAGGATTTTCATTCACAGAAACCTCTAATGGCTCAAATTCTTCCTCTCTTGTTCACTGTCAAGGCTATGAAGTATTCTATCAATTTCTTCTTGTCAATAATGAGCAATGTTATGCTCACTCCTATTATTTATGTGAATCTATGAAGCCAAACTTCAAGATTCCTGACGAAGAAATCCTAGATGAGAATGGTTGGTGTATTGGGGCTATGTGTCAATTTGATCCGCCTAGCCAAAGGGAATGGAATTCTACTTTCAACCCTTTTATGCAAAAGAAGTTCTAGGCTGATCCTAAAAACAGGCATCGAAAAGTCTTATGACAAACTATTCATGCCACAGCCCACTCTCCTTCTGAATTGGAGATCATCTACAACTCTTTATGCAATGTCAAATAGAATCCTTGATTTGAAACACAAACTACTACCTTTCTACAATAGTTTTGCCTCTTTCTTGGACATGGAAATACTTTCACCTTCTTGGCCTTTACCATCTGGACCATCATATGCTTCTTCATCATGGCACTCTTCTTTCAAAGATCTCAATACTTATGAATCTTCTCTTTGTATTCTGTTTACAAATGTACATCAGGAGTTTATCATGCTTCGTGAAGGCATTCAAGAAGTGCAAATTCCAAATCCACATTATTGTGCATTATCAAATAACATTCAGATCAATGAAGCACTTGCCAAATGTGATCCAACCCTTGGTCAAGACCTTATACATACTCCTATTGTCACAAAATGGACCAAAGAAGAATGAAGAGATGTCTGGAAGCAACGATCAAAAGGCAACAAGAAATCCAAGAAATGAATCATGGGACAAAAAGGATATTTAGCAAACCATCCTTTTGATGATCCATCTTTCTATATTCTTTTCACATCACAGCATGCTAATTTTGATCCTCTTTGAATTTCAGATCCTTTACAATGGCATCTTCTCTTCCCTCCCTAGACTTCAAGATGGACCCTACAGCCATCTCTCACATCAAAATTCTTACTGGTCCAGAAAACTACTCCATCTGGAAAACTCATGTTACTAACACTCTCAAGGCATTGCTTCTTTGGAAAATAGTGGATGGTACCTCTGTCTACACAGACATGATTCAAATCCAAGGTCCCCCAATTATCACCATTGCCAAAGCACAAGCCAAGTGGATTGCTCTTGATAGCAAGGTTACAGAATTCCTCTCACTTGTGATAAGCAACACTTTACAAAGTCATGTTGTTTTTGACTATACTCCTCTCTTGGATCCTACCACTGGAGCAATCACAAATGCCTATCCATCTCTAGCTAAAAAGCTTTGAGATAAGCTTGAATCCCTCTTTCAACCCACTGGTACTGCCGCACAATTTAATGGCTGGACAAAGATCAAACATTTCCATCTTATGATTAACAACATAGACAAGCAGATCACGCAAATCATTGGGCTCTTCCATGAGCTCACCAAAGCTGGTCTTACTCTTCCAGAGAACTTCTATGTTATGATCATTCTAGCCAAACTCCCTCCTGAGTTACAAAATTGGGCATCTACCTTCTCTCTCACCACTGATCCCACAAACCTTACGGTTTCGACCTTATAAGGTCAAATTAAAAACGAGTTAGCTTACCATTCTGAGATCTGTCAACAATCCAAACCACTTTCCACTTGTATTTCTTCAGTTGCTGAGTCTCAACCATAATCTGTTTCTCAAGCACAAGCAAATAGAACAAATGTTATTCATCATGGTCCACCAAAACAAAACAATTGGCAACAACAATCACAGCAATTGACTCCTTTGGGATTGAATGCTCCGACGAATCGCAAAAGTATCAATTCTCATACTAAGGCTAGTGTTCATCCACAACGTCCACAGCCCTCCCAGATACAATCTGGAGACTATAGAAATAAACAGATCCAGCAATGTCAGAAAAACCGAAAAGGAAAAGGTCATGGACAAGTCAATGAAGTAGAAGAATTTGTCAATTCTCTCGTCATTCCTCACACTGAGGAGACTCTAAATGATGAAGATCCTTGTTCCCAGTTTGTCGACCATTATCTGATCGAACAGAAGGAGGACACCATAATGTCTGATGTAACAGAACCAGGTTGGAATGGACAACCACACGATATAAGCATGGAGATAGGTTAAATTCCTGGTAGGGCCATCATGCCCTTTCAATGAAGATCTTCAACCAACAGCTGATGTTGAGAGATCTGTGTCCGGACAGCCAAAGAAGAAGAAAGAAAAACAGAAAGCAGTCACTTTTTCAATTGGTGGTCTACCTTCACAGACATCGCATCTTGTTAAAGACATGAATCATTTCATTGTCTTCCCACCAAAAGTGGAGTCTACTTTACAACAACACATGTCTTCATCATCTTTCTACACTCATAATTATTGTAAAGATGCCTCTGATTACATCTATGATGAATCACAAGGGAATTGGTCCCACATTGATCTTTATGCTTCCATTTGCACCATTAAGGGATCTATTGAAATGACAAGTTTCTCAAAGGATCATTGGATGCTTGACAGTGGTTGTACAGATCACATCTCTCCTTTTAAGGATGACTTCATATCTCTAGATGAGACTGTCAATCACATAGCCCTTGCCAATGGTCGAAACATGAACATGTATGGACCTGGCATTATCATCATTCAACAAAAGAACACAGATCATCCATCCATCCAGTTATCACGGATCTGGTTTTCTCCTCAAGCGAAGAACAGATTACTATCCATTCCAGCTCTTACTCTCAATAGGTATACAGTCGAGACTATCAAAGATAAAACCACAATTTGAGACAAGCAAAGTCAAATTATGATACAGGCCTCTGCTTTATCACCTAGCAACATCCTACACTGATTTCAGTCATCTCTGATTAAACCTGGTGTTCTAGCAGCTTTGTCCTCTAAGAACACTTCATACCAACTTTGGTATATGTGTTTAGGCCATACCTCCTGCAATGTGCTCCACCATGGACACAAGCATATTAAAGGATTACCACAGCTTTCTTCCTCTCCTGCTGCACCATGCAGAGGATGTGCTCTCAGCAAAATGGCTAATCGCTCTTTTCCTGAATCTCAATCATGGTTATCTCACCCTCTAGGTCTTATTCATACAGACCTCATGGGACCATTTCCCATTGAATCTCACTCTTGTGCTCACTATGTTCTCACTTTCATCAATGATCACTCAGATTTTGCCCTTCTATTGTTTCTCCAGGACAAATCTCTTGTTTCCTGTGAACTTCAAAATATGGTTTCTTGGGCTGAAACAGCCTCTGGCTACTCGCTCACCTCTGTACATTCTGATTGTGGTGAGGAATATCTAAGTTGAGAACTTCAAACATTCATCACTTCCAGAAGAATCACTCATGAACCTCTGTGCCCTGTACACCACAACAGAATGGTTGTGCAGAGAGGTTTAACCACACGCTTATGGAGAAATCCAAAGCAATGCGACAACCATGCTTGCATGCCTTCCTCATTTTGGCAGGATGCTTTAGAAACATCATTACATATTTATAACAGGCAACCCATATGATGTCTTGATTGGAGAACTCCTCACAAAGCTTTTCTAGGCAATATCCCTGATATTTCACAGTTTGAGTGTTTGGCATAAAAACTTATATCTTCATTAATTCTGAAGATAGAAAGAACAAGCTCTCTCCCAAATCTGAGAAGATGATCTTTATAGGTTATTCTCGCTTCTCTAAAGGCTATAGGTTTTGGTCTATCAACAGACATAGGGTTTTTGAATCCACACATGCCATCTTTGATGAAGAAGTTTTTCCTTATTGTCTTAGGGGAAAGCAAGACAAACTGCCTTCTACCAATGAATCTATTTTAGCATCTGACAATCCTCAAGTTGAACCTGTGGACTGTTATGCATGGCCTTAGGTAAGGTCGCACGTAGACCTACTAACACCTAGTAGGGTCGAAGGTTCGGTCATTCATGTATACAACGATGTGGGAGCCAGCCATGGGGATGCTGAGTCAAGGGTACCGTCAAGGGTGTTGATGGGTCAAGGGTAACCACTGTCTAGCTTGACAAGCGGTTCAAGGGTTTCAAGAGCATAGAGACACACGAAGGCTATTTAGCTGCATGTGAAGTGTTCACTTAATAGTAGAACGAAGACTTAGGAGTAAAGGCAAGTGGATTGCTAGTGCTAACTAGGCGACAAGCCATAGGTAGAACTAAGCTAAGGAGAAGAGATGAGAAGCCCTGTTGAAGGGTTTATATAGTGAAGTAGAAGCATGACAGTTATGTGTCACAATGGTTAAGGGCCAGCATGGGAAGCGGTGTTAGAAAATAGAGAAGCCAATGGCAAAACCATGCATGAGAGGGAGATGTTAAGGGCCGGCACATACAGTATGAGAAGAGCAGAAGGAAAAGAGTACCTGCATGGTGGAGGATAAACACGCTTACGAGATGTATGGAGCATCATAGAATGACATGGAAGGATGCAAGTTAGGCGTGAGAAAGTAAACGATTAGTCCAAAAGAGAAAGAAGAGAAAAGTGTTCATCCTGCGAGTGAATTGTAACATTACTCCCTTAGTAACCCAAAGCTACAGCAAGGATTCCTTACAAGTCCCTGAAAGCAGGTCCCAGGGAGCCAGTGATGTTGGCATAGCTGACATCATTCAATTTGTCTCCATCCTCATAGGGTGAGGGGGCGCGAGGTGAGGATGGCACGGGATGGTAAGACTGTTGAGAGGAGGAAGACGATTGACGAGAGGTGCGGCGGGGTGTGGCTTGACAGACAATTTGCCCATTTTGGAACACAGCTTGGGGGCAGCAAGGCGTGGACATAGATGAGGACTAGGCGCGAGGAGAGGTGAGGTGAGCAGCGAGGGGTCAGGATGAGCCCGGACAATGGGCGAGGGAGTGACCAGGTGCACGTCGAAGATATCCTGTACAGACATGTTGCTGACAAGATAATTGGGTATGTCCAAGGCAATGGCACTGGAAGCACCACTGGTTGAAATGAGGGTGTCCGGGGTAAACATGGTCTCTGCCATTACGACCTGTCCACCAGTCGTTGAGTGTTTGCCTGTGAATAGGTGATCCGTCCCTCAGGACTTCGTTCCCAAGTCCTTGACCAGTGGCAGCTAGATCTCGGAAATGGTTATTGACGTCTAGGAGGAAGGTATCATAGCCCATTTGGAAGGTGTGAGAGTACAACTGGTAGCACGCGTGGTAAATGAAGTTGTGCATGGTCCTGCCAAGGGTAGTATGAGGAAAGATCGGGCCAAAGCCAGAGATGAAGGCGGCAATGTGATTTAATTGCATTGTGGTTTCAAACCAAGTAAAGATAGGTGAGCCATTGGAAGAATAAACACTAATAGGAACACGAAGGTGATCGTCAGACATAAGTGAATGGAAACGAATGTAATTCTCATCAGTAAAATGCTCTTCCTGGAGCCGGTTGGTGTGTTGATGAGTAGAGACGTCTAAAGGGACCTGGGAGTCCCATCCAGAGTGGGCGATAAGAGAGTCTGAGCTGGATGTGCGGATGAGCTGGAGGTGGTGGACTCCTAAGAAGGAGGGAGGTCCGGGAGAAGGTTCCCAATCAGGCAGAGGGGTAAATGATGGCAAGGATTGAATCCTGCCCAAGACGGGGGAGACATGGGACTGAGGAACATCACCAAGAGTGGCGAAGTTGACAGGCTGAGGGGCAGTGGGGCAAGTAGGAGAGACCCTTTCGGGGTCGGTAGTGGGAAGGCGGATGGAGCTGGGGTTCATGGAGGGTGTGGCAGCAGGGGTGTTGACATTGGTGAATTCGATAGCCATGAGTAGAAGATGAAGTGGGTTTATCTGTGGTGTGGTGGGCATGCAGATGGGGAAGAGAAGGCATGGGAGTGTCGTCTTTTATAATTGTTGAGCAACTCCGATGAATGTTTCAAATTCCGCTCAGGTTCCCATGATTCTTCTTCTGCAGAGTACCCTTTCCATTGGATCAGGTATTGGCAGGCCAACGGCATTCCTCGATGCCATATGATTTGTTCAATTTCATATTCTTCTTGTCCATCAACAAGATCCGGAGGCGGTGTAGGGAAGTTTGGGCCGTGAACATTGTTTTCGTGATAGGGCGATAACAAAGAAGCATGGAACATGTTGTGAATTTTCCACATTCATGGGAGTCGGAGGTGATAGGAGATGGGTGAGATGACATCAGAGATAATAAAGGGTCCTTCGCGTTTTGCGGTGAACTTCAGATCTTAGACGGACCTTCTAAGGTTCTGGGCTTCCAGCCATACTTGTTGCCCTTTCTCGAAAGGCACAAACTTTGACTTAGACCTGGATGCCATGATTTGGCACATAAGCTCATGGGATGCGAGGGCTTCATCTCATAACGCGGTCAACGTTTTGAGATGGGATTCAACAGTGGGGATGTTGGTTTCAGCGATCACTGAAGGCAGGGCATGGGGTTCGTACCCCATCATGAGGTAGAATGGGGATTTGCCGGTGACAGAATGGGGGTGGTGATTATGCGTGAATTCGGCATGGGAAATATATTCGGACCAAGTAGAGGGGTGGTCTCCACAGTAGATGCGAAGATAGGTTTCAACTTCTTGGTTGACACATTCAGTTTTGCCATCGGTCTGTGGGTGGTATGCCATAGAAAGGGAGAGATCATAGTTGAGGAGATGTCCGAGTTCTTTGGCGAAGGTGGAGGCGAATTGCAGGCCACAATTGGAGATAATTTTGTCGTAGAGGCCGAAGTGGAGGTAAACCTTGTGGAAGAAGAGCACAGCGACGCCTTCGGTGGTGATAGTTTTCTTGATAGGGCAAAGAATTACCCCCTTAGTAAGGCTGTGGTCCACCATGACCAATAAGGAATCAAACCCCCCGGACAATGGGAGGTTAGTGATGAGATCACAGAAGATCTGTTGGAAGGGACAAGAATAGGAGGATGGAATAGGAATGAGTGGGGGAACGGTAGGGTGAGTGTTCGTTTTGTTGTGCTGGCACTCAGCACAGCCATCAATGTAGGAGCGGACAAACATGGCAAGACTGGGCCACCAGAATTTGGAAGTAACAAGTTGCTGGGTCTTAAGATAGCCAGGGTGGCCAGCAGAGTCATGATCATGGGAGCATTGGACCACAGTGCAGCGAAGGTCACAGTCGGGAGGGATGTAGACATGACCTTGATACTGAAGGACATCGTCGGCATACTGCCAATCAGCGAGGCAGGAGCAAAAAGCAGGGGGAAGGGAGCCATTGAGTTCCTGGAGTTTGTGGAGAATGAGGTTGTTGAAGGCGGAGGCGATGTGATTAGAGAGGGCGGAATCAATGAGGTGGACAAAGAGGGTATCAGGAAGGAGGGTGACACTAGTGTTATCGGAGTCAGCATAGGGAAGGAGATCCGGTCGTCGGAATAGAGCATCGGGGCCAGCAAGTTGTGTGCCGGGAACATGAGTGATGGAGTAATCATAATCAGCAAGGTCAAGAAGCCAGCGGGCTTGACATCGGTTGAGGTCTTGGAGGCGATGGAAATATGTCAGATTCTTGTGATCGGAGAAAACTTTGACAGGGAAGGAAGAGCCATGGAGGTACTGCCTCCAGGCTTTGAACTGCGTATGACAGCCAAGAGCTCCCTGTCGTGGATGTTATAGTTTCATTCTGAAGAAGAGAACAATTGTGATAAGTAGAAACAGGGGTGCCAATCCCCGTTTGCGTCAGTTTGTAATAAAATACCTCTCGACATATATTTAGAAGCATCGGTGGCCATAGCAAAAGGGTGAGAGATATCAGGCATAAAAAGGATTGGCTTACGGAGGAACAACTTCTTGAGTTGCTCGAAGGCGGTTTGTTGGACAGGGTTCCATGTCCAAGGCATAGTTTCTTGGTGAGGTCAATGAGTGGGCGGGCAATGTTGGAATATCCAGGGATAAAATGTCTGTAGAAGTTAGCAAATCCTAAGAAGGAATAGACGTCTTTAACTTTCTGTGGCGTAGGCCACTTAGCAATCCCGTCAAGCTTGACAGAGTCCATGGCAAGCTGGCCCTTTTTGACAATCATCCTGAGGTATTCAACCTCTGGAACAGTGAATTGGCACTTCTCCAGTTTGAGATGGAGGTCAAGTTCTGTCATGCGTTGAAGAACATGGCGGGTGTGTTCGGTGTAAGTGTCGTCGTCTGGGGAAAAGATGAGTAGATCGTCCATATAGATAACCAACCATCCTTCGGCAATCATATCATGGAAGGAATCATTCATAAATCATTAAAACGTCGCAGGGGAGTTAGTCATTCCAAAGAACATTACCATAGGTTCAAAAAGTCCTTTGTGGGTGAGAAAGGCACCCTTCCATTGGTGCCCATCCTTTATACACACATTGTTATATCCCCAACATATGTTGAACTTGGTGAAAACACGAGCTCCTTTAAGTTTGTCAAGGAGGTCAAAGATCAGAGGTAGCGGTTAGGCGTCGCAAACAGTATGTTCGTTGAGATACTGGTAGTCTTGACAAGGGTGGAGTTTGCCGTCTTTCTTCTTGACAAAGAAGAACAACAATGCTTGAGGGGAATTCGAGAGACAGATCTTGCCAGCAGCAAGATTTTTGTCGAGAAAGTCTTCTGTGGCTTTCTTTTTGTCAGGGGTGAGCAGGTAAAGTTTGCCAATTTTCGCAGTGAACGAGTCTTTGACGTTGATTTCATGATCGTAGGGTCAGGACGGAGGAAGGGAGTCGGCAGATTCTTTGGTGAAAACTGGAGTGAAGTCTTTGTATTCATCTGATAGAGTGACTTTTGGCTTCATCTTCTCAGCTGCAGCCACAAGTTCGGTAGCAGTGGTAAGCTTGACAACAAGCTTCGGATGAGTTCTATGGTATTGAGAACCAGACTTGAGGACCCATTGCCAAGAGTTGTTATATAATACGTGGCGGACATAGAGGTTTCCATTGGGCATATCCAGATACATGGAGAGGGTGTGATCTGGGATGGTCTCAACCATGATGTGTCGTGTGGGTCTGGGAGGAGGTGCTCAGGGTTGGACATCATTGTGTCATTTGAGGTCTGCGACATGGATGTGGTAAAGTGAGGCGGACTCATCTGCTAATTTGGGAATATTGATGTTATGCTTGGCCCGAGTAGGGTCGAGCATAGCCCTGCAATATCCGCCTAGGCAGGGTTCTGGGTGTCAACCGTCGGGGATGCCAATGGCGGTGGTGCAACTTGAAGTTGCCAAGGACGAAGGTACGCAAGGGAGAGGTGTCCCAAGCGTCGAGGTTCACTCAAGAGTTGAACGGGACTCGTAGAGGTGTGAGGCAAGGAGGTAACAATGAGGTGTATTCTCGAGAGGATACTACAAGTAGGCAGAATGCCACAGGGAGCTCAAAGTTAAGGGAAAGGCGTAAGGCCAGATCAACTGGTATATATAGTGAAAGGTGACGGTGTGACCATAATGTCACAGGGTCAAGGGTATGGGTTAAGGGCCAGCGTGGGAAGTAGCAATGGAATGTGAAAGAACGAGGGAGAATGTGATAGAACCCACGCATGAGAGTGAAACACAATGTGCCGGTGCATGTGGCGTAAGAAGGGTGAACACGTGTGTGATAAGGCAACACGAGGGAGATAAGTGCACAAGGATCACGTAGTCATAATGACGTACATGAGAGATACCTCGGAGAGCTGAGGGGCAAGGGTAAAGGGTTGGCGCAGTCAACCAGAGAAGAGCGGAAGAGTGAGTGTACGCACAGGAGAAGAAACAAGAGGAGAAAGGAAAAGGAAAAAGACGTGCCTGGCACGATAAATCGTAACAATTGATCATTTGCAGGGACCAGTCGATGGAGGGGTTTGTGAGCTTTAGCTAGAGCGTTCTGAGAATCACGTTCTTGGACCTGCAGTGCATTACGTGAAAGCGTATGTGTTGGGCGATTCCATCAATGTTGGTGAACAAAAAGGCAGTGTAGCGGATTGCCCCTTTGACGTTTGGTGTTTGATCTACGTTGTTGACTGGGATCAGGGTTGGGAGTTTGTCGAGGGGGAGTTGGTGTTTTCTGGCAAAGTCCCAATCGAGGCAATTGATGTCCGCCCTGCTGTCAATGAGGGCGTGAGTGTCGATGGTTTTCATAGTGTGCAAGGGGTCAATGAGTTGTAGGGGAATACTCATTGATTTCTTGGATGTAGATACAAGTACAGGTGCACACGTGATGGGAGGAACTACTGATGTCAAGGCAGTGTTCTGTTTCAAAAATTCTGGGAAGTAAAAGCGACACGAGATACCTTTGGTTTTTCATCATCGTCTTCATTGTCTATCTCTTGTAGTTGAGGGACTTCTTCTTCATCCTCGACTTCCACTTCTATGACCTTTCGAACGACCTTCTTCAGCCTTGGGGTGTTTGAAGTGAACATGGGGTATGCAGTAGCCCAATGTCCTTTCTGGTGGCAGCAGAAGCATCTACCTTCTTTGTGGCATTGCTCTCGTTCGGCAGGGGTGAGTTGTTGGAGGCAGATGACATCAACATCCATAGCATTGGAATCTTTGACGGAGGTGGGGGTGGTGTACTGATGGTATGTGTGGTGAGAAGGGGTCTTGTGTCAAGTGGTGATTTCTCTAACATGCTCCATGTGGGTTTGAAAGGTGACGGCCTTCTTCAACCAGGCATCTATGGTGGTGGGGACTACCTCCATGGCTAAGATACAGCACATGAGGGCATCTGGGATAGTGGCTGAATAATAGCCGATGAGGACATTGTCGTCAGTTATGCCTGCAATGGCACAATGGTTCTGGAACTGAGCATTGTACTCAGTGAGCAAATGGGAGTATCCACTGTTCTTGGTGGTGGTCATATGGGTGATGGTGAGCCAGGCAATCACATTGCTGGTGGTATTGTAGTGCTTGAATGCCAAGATGAAGGCATCCTGGAAGTTGGACCACGAGCCCATCGAAATCAAGCCATCGGCTGCAACCTTTGATGCTCGGAAGGTGTTGGCCCAGGTGAGTGCAGGGCCTTTGGTCATATAAGAGAGCGCAAAGGCAATATGCTTGGGGTCGGTGGTGTAAACTTCAGCATTAACATTGAGGTAGAAAACAACGGAGTCAAGCCATTGCTTGGCTGTCTTGTAATCGCTGTCATATCACTCTGGGGCGCTGATGCACAGTTCGAGGGGTTTCATAGTCATAGTGGGCGATGGGGGATGAGGGATTGGAGGAAAGATATGGCTGGTCTGGCGTCTGGATGTTGAGGACAGGGGGGTCTGAGGGCGAGGTATCTGCACAGAAGCAGAGAAGCTATGGGTGAGGTCGTGGGTAGCGAGTTCTTCGTCTGAGTCTAATAAAGGCTTGTCGGGGTCTTCGTCCCAATATGCTTGGTTGGGATCGTCGGGGGTGTCAGAGGAGTCAGAGTGCGAGGTACCCGGAGGTTCTCGAGGGTTCCAATGCAGATCAGTGGTTCGAGTGTTTCAGTGAGAAGCTATGGTGGGCAGCATATGTGATAGTACCCAAACAAGGAGGTAGCTTAGTTCATTTGTTATGCATAGCCTTAGGTAAGGTCGCGCGTAGACCTACTAATGACTAGTAGGGTCAAAGGTTCGGTCGTTCATGTATACGACGATGTGGGAGCCAGCTGTGGGGATGCTAAGTCGAGGGTACCATCAAGGGTGTTGACGGGTCGAGGGTAACCGCCATCTAGCTTGACAAGCAGTTCAAGGGTTTTGAGAGCATAGAGACACACAAAGGCTATTTAGCCACGTGTGAAGCATTCACTTAATAGTAGAATAAAGACTTAGGAGTAAAGGCAAGTGGATTGCTAGTGCTTACTAGGCGACAAGCTGTAGGTAGAACTAAGCTAAGGAGAAGAGATGAGAGGCCCTGTTGAAGGATTTATATAGTGAAGTAGAAGTGTGACAGTTACGTGTCACAATGGTTAAGGGCCAGCATGGGAAGCAGTGTTAGAAAATAGAGAAGCCAATGGCAAAACCACGCGTGAGAGGGAGACGTTAAGGACCAGCACATACAGCGTGAGAAGAGTGGAAGGAAAAGAGTATCTGTGTGGTGGAGGATAAACACGCTTACGAGATGTATAGAGCATTATAGAATGACATGGAAGGATGCGAGTTAGGTGTGAGAAAGTAAACGATTAGTCCGAAAGAGAAAGAAGAGAAAAAGTGTTCATCCTGTAAGCAAATCATAACATGGACACTGTTCCAAATTCTCCTTCGTTGAATCTGGATACTCAACAACATCCACCGCAACACATTTACATTCAACATCCCCCTTTGGTTCCACTCCATGATCAAGACAATCATATCCCACATCAAGTGGTACATGGACGACATACTGATGATTCCTTATCAATTTCCTATAAAAAGGAATCCCCAGATTCTTCTTATTGGCAATCTATGGGTGAAGCAACTACTCTCTATACTTGTAATAGTGAGGGTTGCTGAATGTCTAACCTATCTGTATAAGGAGTGAGATAGATTATCTGATCAGTCAGGGGAGACAGATAGATAAGATAGGGAGCATAGGGGAGGAACTCTCAAGTTGCTCTGATATCAAGGGGATAGAAGATGTGGCTAGCTGTGACTGTATGTTCACAAAAGGGTTGGATCCTTTTAGGCAAGAGTAGGATGAGAACAGGTGGAACAACTTGGAGAAGTATCCCCAAATGTTCCATGTATTTATATACTATGATACAAGTGGAGATATAATGTTCTAAGCCAGCAGGGTAAAGGGTATGATGTAAGTGTGGAGTAGGGCAGTGTACATGCTGGCTAAGGTGAGGCAAATATGAAAGAATGGAAGGGTGAAGTGAGTGAAGTAGGTCTAGGGCATAGTAATTAAGGGAATACGTATGTGGTGAGGCACCTAGACCAGTGATGTCATGATGACATCATATCTTATCTAATCAGGTAGAAAGGTAAAGGAATAGTGAAGGGAGTGATCTTAGACAAGATCATGGTGAGATAAGATTAGATAAGATGAAAAGTGTAAAAATGTCAGTAGCACAAAATCAATTCATAACAATAGGTCTTCAACCACCCTTATCATCTACATCTTCAGGTCATACAGCATCTTTATGAATTCTGCCTAGCTCAACAGAACCAATACCTCATGACGATACTTCATATGGACAAAAACAGTTACAGCTGGAGACAGGTCATCGATCAAGTATACCAGATCAACACCAACACAAACGGTACCATCTCTGTGATAGTGCTCCTACACCAGAATGTGGAGATTTACTTTTACATGATGAGTTGCCTTCGCAACAACCTATCCATTTCCGCCCCCAAGAAACACAACAATGGTTTCCTCCTCATCAAGGTGATGAAACATTGGTTGAGTTTAGACAATGTCCTCACCAACATCATCCTACTAAAAATGAAAGAACAAACATTTAGAGAAATCCACCTTGTACTCGATTTCCAAGAGTGTTACCAGATAACACATATGGAGATTTACCCTCAATCAAGATCAAAAGGAACCTCCTTGATGAATGAGACATTACACTTCAGGAGAAGATGGAAATATCTCAACCTGTACAACAAATGGATACATCACAAGCACAACCCTCTGGACCATCCAATGAAGATGAAGATCTTGGCCAGATATATTCAAATTCCTGGCTTCGCCACATGTTCAATGCTGCCATTCTTCCTTCATCACTTTCCAAACAATATAAAGACGTATTAAAGTTACCAGTAGAAGAACAGAAGATTTGGAGACTTTCAATGGAAGATGAAATTAAATCACTTTATGATTGAAAAGTATGGGAATTAGTGGACTTACCAAAAGGATGTCAACCCATAAAAGGACGATGAGTATATGTCATTAGAAGTGGTGATCGTAAGAAATCACACTTCATTACAAAAGGGTTTACACAGTTCTTCGATATTGACTATGAAGAAACCTTCTCTCCAGTCACTCGCTTTGAGACTATTCGTCTCATCCTTTCACTAGTCATGCTTCATGATTGGGAACTTGAAGCTCTCAATGTCAAAACAGCTTTTCTGTTCAGTGATCTGGAAGAAGAAATCTATATGGAACAATCAGAAGGTTTCATAGTTAAAGGCAAGGAAATGAAAGTTTGTTGCTTGAAAAAGACAATCTATGGCCTCAAGCAAGCTGCCTTGCAGTGGAACAAGCAGCTTCATAAGTTGCTCATTAAAATGGGTTTTACATGCATAACTGCTAACCCAGGCACTTATGTGAAATTCATAGGACGTCACATCATCATTCTTCTTATATATGTAGACAACGCCCTCTTTGTCTCTTCAGACAAATGACTCCTCAAGTCTCACAAAGACACTTTTATAAAACAATAGAAATCTTAAGATCTTGGTGAAGCCAAAGAATATCTTGGAATGCATATAACAAGAGATCGTTCTAAACGACTTCTCTTCCTTGATCAGTGCAAGTACACTAAGAAAGTGATCACTCGTTTCCAGTTGGAGAACTGTAAAGAAACTTCAACTCTATTACCAAGTGGCTACAAACCTCAACCAAACGAGAACCAAGCATCACCATCCATTCACAGTCGTTATCAGTCAGTCATTGGATTACTGTTATACATCATGCTAGGAACCTGTCCAGACATTGCTTTTGCCATCATCAAAATGTCACAGTTCTCTGCCAATCCATCAGATGAACACTTGCAGAAGGCCCTCTATATTGTGCACTATCTAGCCACAACCAAGGATCTTTGTTTATCCTTCTCTGTAACTGGTTCTACAAATGGATTACTGGCCTATGTTGACACTGATTGGGCAGAAGACGTCGAGACATCATGGTCTACAATAGGCTACTCCGTCTTCATGGCTAACGGGATCATATCCTGGCTTTACAAATGACAACAAAGTGTTCGGCTTTCTTCCACAGAAGCAGAATATGTAGATATGACAGAAGTTGCTCACCAACTTTAATGAATCCGAAACTTCCATGAAGAACTAGGTTTCCTTCTCAAGCCAATCCCTCTCTGTGTGGATAACCAAGGTGCCATCTTCCTCGCAAGCAATCCTGCTCAAGAAGGACGCATCAAACATGTTCACAAGGATGATCACTACATTAGGGAAGCTATTGAGTTTAAAAAGATAGAACTCTTTTATGTTCCCTCCAAATATCAATTCACAGACATCCTCACAAAGAACCTTTCAAAGGTTTCTTTCGAATGACAAAGAAAGTCACTCAAGATGATATGCTACCCAACACAAATGTTTCTAGCAAGGAGGAGTGTTGAGAATTGGTGATTTCTACTTCAAATATTCTATTCCAGTTCACTCAATTCTAGATTGGATGACACATGTTTCTCATGATGTCATGTTCCAGGTTCTTGTATGATATTCTTATTGTTACTTTCTCATGACATTATACAACATCATCATGACATGCTTTCACACCATTGTCTTATCCACCAATAGGATTAGTAGCTCATATAGCTTTACTTATCATCCTATAGCATATATCTCTCTTATCTGTTATTCAGGTTAGAACAGAGTTTCAACCTTACAGATACATGTATTTATACAGGCCCACTCGTCACTTTACAATAACAAGTTCTCTCCCTCTCACTCACAACATCTACAGTCAAGCCTCTCCACTTCCTTAAGATCTTCAAGCTACTCTCCACAAGTTATCAACAACCTCTCCTCATAAATTCTCCTCGTGCACCTAGTGAGTTTCCCATCTAGGTCCTTATGTTCTTGTCTACTGCACATATCAGGATCTTCCATTCCCAATAACAAGTCCCTTGCTCCTTAGTCTTTATTCTACTATTAAATGAACACTTCATGCCTGGCCTTCCTGCCTTCACTTGTCTTACCTCAAATCCTTGACTCTATCATCAAGCTAGGCATAGGTTGTTATGCATGGCCTTGGATAAGGTTGTGCATAGACCTACAAATGCTTGAGGCCCAGTGGTTCAAGGGGATCAGTTGTCCACAATAGTGACAACAGAGTACCAGCCATGGGGTTGCTGGATCAATGTACCATCAAGGGGGTTGATGGGTCAAAAGTAACCTACACCTAGCTTGGTGGTAGGGTTAAGGGTTCAAGGTAAGACACATGAAGGCTGGGAAGCTGAGTATGAAGTGTTCACTTAATAGTAGAACAAAGACTAAGGAGCAAGGGACTATGATTGCTAGGACTAATTAGGCAACAAGCCATAGGTAGAACTATGTAGATTAAGAAAAAGGAGCATAAGACTCAGTTGACAAGTTTATATAGTGAAGGGTAACCTATTGAGCAGCATGGAAATGGCAATAGGATGTGAAAGAATATCAATGAAGCCATGCATGAGAATGGAATGTTAAGGGCCAGTGCATATGGTGTGAGAAGAGCAGGAGGGAAAAGAGTACCTGTGTAGTGAAGGGTAAGCATGCTGACATAGTGGATGGAATGTCATAGAACAACATGGAATATGAGGAGTTCAGCATGAGAAACAGAAAGGTTTAGTTCAAAAGAGAGAGCAAAGAAAAAGTGTATGCCCTGCAGATGAATCATAACATATGTAGGTTACCCTTGATCCATCAACACTCTTGACAGTACATCAACCCAGCAACCCCATGGCTAATACTTTGTCATCACTATATGTAGTAGACAACCAACCACTTGAACCACTGGACCTCAAGCATTTGTAGGTCTATATGTGACCTTACCCAAGGCCACGTGTAACAACTAGTGGCCCTAGTTGTTGCAACTACAATCTTGCAGGGCAATCACTATCTCTTAGACATTGAGTGGAGGGACTATCTTAGGTGTAAACTGTAGGAAGGAAACAGGAGAACTAGACTGGAGACTGAGCTCCATCCAGTCTCACTTTATATACTATTCTACATATGTGTAGATACATACATGTTGTGTATCGATCTAGATACATATCTACATAAGTCTATCTCCTAGACCCAACATGAGGAGTTGGCCTGTAATGGAGATTAATAAGTACATGTGTATTCCAGCTGTTGATCTGCTGCAGGTGGGTGGAATGGAAGGTGTTAGCGGTAATTAAAATAAGGGATCACATCACAGTGATGGGGTGACTGATGTAAGGTCTGTGATGATCACGAAGTATTAAATATGTGCTGTGATCTGTGGGGCAAAGGTGAAGAGTTGAAAGTGAATGCTCACAGATCTAGAAGGGTCCATAGATCCCCTGTGTCTAGCACAGTGTCTATGTCGGGTTTTCCCTTGATAAGATAAGGAAGCATCCATATGTGCAAGGTAAAATGTGAAAAATACATATATAGCTGTAACACTAGCATATAGTCACTCCACCCATCTGCCATATCATCTCACATGAGCTGGCATGCTGCCACCTGTAACACTGTAAACATACTCACATCAACCTCAGCATCATTCATTGTCAATAAAACACCACTTACTTCATCAGATCAACTTCCAGAATTCACACACATCACAATATCACCAACATGAAAGCACCAGCACCACAAGCTACTTGATCAAGAGCCACAAAGTGAAATGGAACAAGCCTACCAGAATGCACTACAGCAATCACATTCTCAGATCAAAACATACAAGAATGCATTGATTGGTGCACAGGCAGCAGTTGTACTCCAAGGCATGTTCATAAATTGCCTATCTGGACAGCTTCAAGTGTAGGAGGATAAGCAGAAGAAGCAAAAGAAAGGAAAACTCAATGCTGATGGGCTATCAAAGCTTCTCATTGGGGAGAATTTTCAAGAACTTGTCAATGAATATGTTGCAACAGGAGAGAGAGAGAGAGAGATGATCACAAGAACCACCAAATAGAAAAAGAAGCCCAAAGTGGGCTTGTGGCAACTGTTATGATTTGCTCGCAGGACGAACGCTTTTTCTCTTCTTTCTCTTTCGGACTAATTGTTTACTTTCTCACACTTAACTCGCATCCCTCCATGTCGCTCTATGACATTCCATACATCTCGTAAGTGTGCTTATCCCTCACTGTGCAGATACTCTTTTCTCTTCTGCTCTTCTCACGCCGTATGCACCGGCCCTTAACATCTTTCTCTCACGCATGGATTCTTTATTGTTCTTCCCATTTCTAACACCATTTTCCACACCGGCCCTTAACCAATGTGACATGTAACTGTCACGCCTTTACTTCACTATATAAACCCTTCAACAGGGCCTCTCATTCCTCTTCCTTAGCTTAGTTCTACCTACAGCTTGTCACCTAGTTAGTGCTAGCAATCCACTTGCCTTTACTCCTCAGTCTTCATTCTACTATTAAGTGAACACTTCGCACTTGGCTCCTTGCCTTCGTGTGTTCTTGAACTCTTGAACCTTTGACCCGCTTGTCAAGCTAGACAGCGGTTGTTGCGACTACAATCTTTGCAGGGCAATCACTATCTCTAAATGTCGAGTGGAAGGACTATCTTATGAGGGGTACTTTGTAGGCAGGGAACAAGGAGAACTAGACTGGAGACTGAGCTCCGTCCAGTCTCTCTTTATATACTATTCTATGTGTAGATACATGTTTTGTACCGATCTAGATACGTATCTACATAAGTCCTTCCCCTAAGCCCAACATGATTGACATGAGGAGTCAGCCTGTGATGGAGATTAATAAGTACATGAGTTATCCAGCCGTTGATCTGCTGCGGGTGGTAGAATGGAAGGTGTCAACGGTAATTAAAGATAAGGAATCACATCACAGTGATGGAGGTGACTGATGTGAGGTCTGTGATGATCACGAGGTTATTAAATACGTGCTGTGATCAGTGGGGCGAAAATGAAGAGGTGAAGGTGAAGCCCACTGATCTGGAAGGGCCCGTTAGATCCCCTGTGTCTAGCACAGTGTCTGCAGTCGGGTTTTCCCTTGATAAGATAAGAGAGTGTCCATATGCGCAAAGTAAAGTGTGAAAAATATATAGCTGTAACACTGCCCCCCATCTAAGGATCGACTTCCAGGCGATCAAAAGGGTGTGTTGATGGAAGAGTGAGATCTTCACGTTCATAAAAGCATCGTACAAATGCCGAATGAGACATCCGCAATCTTCTAGGTGCAGAAGGATACTCCCTATGGAAATCGCTGATGGCATCAAGCACACCCAGTAGAAGATGTTCTTCCGGTTCCCAAGTTCAATCTGTCTCATCATAGCCTAGCCAATGGACCAGGTATTCAAGGCGACGACCTTTGAATCTACTAGCGATGATTCTTTCTACTTCGTATAAGTTATCTCGGTTCTCGGTTACCTGTATAGGGCCGGGAGTGATAACGGGTTGTCCCTGAAGCCTTTCTTTGTAAGGCTTAACCCGTGATACGTTAATGGTTGGATGGATTCGCATAGAAGATGGCAGATGAAGGGTTACTGCATTATCCCCAACTAGTGTGATGATGTCATATGGCCCTAACCATCGTTCTGTTAGTTTGCAACTTGCACGCGGCAACCTTAAGTTATCTGTGGAAAGCCACACTTTATCCCCAACATTATAGGGAGGGGTCTCCTTTCTATGTTTATCAGCTTGTGCTTTCATGCGCAGCTGAGCTTGTTCTAAGTTTAGTTTAGTTTGTTCCATTACGTTGTGTAGGGTAGCTAGGAATTCATCGGCAGCTGGTGCCTTGGAGGATGATGCAATGGGTTCCATTCCCATGCACGGAGTATAGGAATGAGTGACTTCGAATGGAGACTTCTTGATTGAGGCTTGCCTCTTAGAGTTATAGCTGAACTGTGCTATGGGTAACCATTGTGCCCATTCGCCTTGGCGCTCTGCGCAGAAGATTCTTAGATATTGCTGCACATCCCTGATCATTCTTTCGGTTTGACCATCCGTTTGTGGGTGGTGTGCAGTAGATAACCGTTGTTTTATATTAAGCTTCTTGCATAGCTCTGCCATGACTTGCGAAGCGAACTGTGGCCCTCGATCAGACAATATAGATAGAGGAATTCCATGGTGCTTGAAAATGTGATGAAGGTAGAGAATTGCTGTCTCGATGGTGGACGTTGTCTTGCGACAAGGGATAAGCACCACTTCCTTCGAGAAGCGATCTACAGCCACTAAGATGCTGTTTGATCCATTACTTTCTGGCAGATCAGTGATGAAATCAACAGATATGTCCTGCCAGGGTCCGCTAGGGACTTCTAAAGGTTGCAATAAACCAGAGCTAGGCTGGTTGGAGGATTTCATTCGTGCACATTGATCGCAACGAGATACATAGTCTTTAATTTGAGTTGTGACGCCAGGCCACCAATAATGACATAAGACTAAGTCAATAGTCTTTTCATTTCCGGGATGACCTGCCATAGGCGAGTCATGACATAATTTAAGGGTCTTGATTCTTAGATCTTCGTTATCTCCGTTTTTGGCTGGAACATATAACCGGTTTCCTTCTTGGTAAAGAAGCCCGTTTGCTTCTTCACACACTTTATGTTCCTTACATAACTTCTGTATTTCGGTCTCTGTCAGGAGACATGTTTGGTTAAATATGTCTTGATGTAGCTGTGCCCCTTCATCGTAGATTACGACTTTGGATGATGTTGTCCTTATCCGCTCCGGGGATATCATAGTTATGCCTTTGTTGTCGTCTTCTATACCCTGCGCATGATCTTCTCTTCTGGAGAGAGCATCTGCCTTTGCGTTGGACGATCCCGGTTTGTATACGAAGGTATAATTAAATCTGGATAAATATTGCACCCATCTGGCTTGTCTTCTAGACAGATCTTGCGCTTTCATAAAGTACTGGAGGTTTGCATGGTCGTTCCATACTTCAAATGGATGCTCCATTCCTTCTAGATAATGACGCCATTGTTCTAATGCCCTGATGATGCTCAACATCTCTTTATCTGCAATAGGATAATTCCTTTCTTCTAGTGACATTGAGTGCGAGCTGAACGCTACTGGATGCCATTTATCTTCTTTTAATATAGATAGGACTGCCCCTGTTGCATAGTCAGAAGTGTCTGTTTCCAATCGAAATTGACAATCGATGTCTGGATAAGCAAGAATAGGAGCAATGGTGAATTGTTCTTTTAATTTATCAAAGGCATCTTGTTGTGCCGACTCCCATTTCCAAGAGACGTCTTTCTTTAGGAGGTCGTTCAGAGGTCTGGCAACTTGCACGTACCCTTCAATGAAACAACGATAGTAGTTGGCAAGACCGAGAAAGCTTCGCACCCCTTTCACATTGGTAGGTGCGGGCCAATCTAAGATAGCATCGACCTTTTTGCGATCCATCTTGATCCCATCTTGTCCTACGACCATCCCCAAATAATCGACTTCTTTTTTAAAGAAGTGACACTTCTCTGGTTTGGCGAAGAGATCATTTTCTTCGAGATGCTTTAGTACCTTTTTAACGATTTCTGTGTGTTCCTGCTTGTCGTCTGTTTTGGTAAATATCATGACATCGTCGATATAGACTACTACGATGTCTTCCATATCTGCGAATAGTTCGTTCATCATTGTTTGGAAAGTGGCTGGAGAATTGCACAATCCAAAGAACATAACCAGGGGTTCGAACGTCCCTTTATGCATGACAAAAGCTGCTTTCCACTCATCACCTTCTTTAATGCGTATGTTATTATATCCCCATCTGAGATCCAACGTTGTGAATAGTTTAGCCTCTTTTAATCGATCTACAAGTTGCGAAATGAGGGGGAGAGGATAGTTGTTTCGCACTGTCTGCGAGTTTAGATAACGATAATCTTGCACCATGCGCTTTCGTCCATCTTTCTTTGGCACGAAGAAAACTGGTGATGTCTGAGGAGATTTGGAAGGTCTGATGTATCCTTTTGATGATTGATCTTCTAGCCAATCTGATACCTCTTTTTGTTCATCTGCGCTCAGGGGTATGAGTCTTCCTTTCTTCGGCTGAAAGTCTTCTTTAAGATCTATAGCATGATCCCAAGATTTTCGCGTTGGCATTCTGGTGGATGCCTTCTCTTCGAATATTTTAAGATATTCATGATAGCATTCTGGCATGAGTTCTGTGGCTGATTTCTTTTGATCCATTAGGGATTTCAACTTCTCGTCTACTGCTTGCCCGATTCTAATGTTTCATTCTTGTTTTTCTTTTTGTTCCTTTTCTAATTTTTTTATCTTTTCGTATACTTTATATTGAGCTTCCTGCTCTTCCTTTTCCAAGAGTCTGAGATAGACGCTTTTGTCTCTTAATTCCCAGCATTCTTTTCCACAACTTCTTAATTTAATTTCCCCAGTTTTCCAATTGATGTCTGGGTTATGTTTCTTTAACCAAGAGTAGCCGATCACCATTTGATTTTTTCCCAAGCTGGTGACTTCTGCTTCGACTATCTCTCGATGCCCTTTGTAATCTAGCAAGAGGGATGCTACGTGTGTGATCTTGCCTGCTTCATTTTGAGTACCATCTACGTTATAGACGGTGAGGGGTTGTGCGAGTTGTTTAAGTGGAAGCGCATGTTGCATTGCAAATACATTATCTACGAAGATGCAGTTTGCGCCAGAGTCCAAGAGTGCTGATACTGAAATGAAACCCTGATCAGTGTTTTTGGGTTTTACCTTTATCTTCATTTTTAGTTCGTTATCTATTTTGAGTGATCTACAAAAAATGCCTTTGTCTGGGATTTGATCTGCAGGTGAGATCGAAGGGTTAGCTTTCTTTGAAGAGGAATTAAGCACCGGTGTAACGCCCTGGCTGAGCCTCTGAGAGGACTCCTCTGTCGGCAAAGAGGGAGAAATAATAGTGGAAGGCGCTGCTTCCGTATCGTAAACATGTAAACTAGAGAAACAATTGTCCGTTGGAAAGTGTACCTGCTTACGCTTACCTTTGCCTAGATTAGACCCAGTTCCTGAATCTAGGCTCTGCCTTTTGCCGACTTCTTATTCTCGGCATCTTCGACGTCCCTGAAGAATGCCCTTGCTTCTTCGAATGACATGCCCCTTATCGCTGCCGCAGGATCACATCCTTTTCCCTTTTCGGCTTGTGTGCCGGGTGTGTAAATGTGCTCGGTGCTTTTAACGTCATCCAAAGACATGCTTCTTACTTGCCTGCGTTGGCAATCTTTCTTGTGACCATTTGACCATCCACAGAGGTCACATTTCGTGCTGGGCTTCTTGCACTGTTTGGCAAAATGGCCTGCTTCGCCACAATTGTAACATGACTTGGCTCCTTTCTGAGCCGCGCTGATATCCATTGCATTTGGGTCTTTTGGTTTAGCCCCAAATCTGAATTGAGTGCGTCCCCTGATAAGATCTAGGCTTTCGAGGCGGTGTCCTACACTCCTCAATGTTTCCATTGTTTCATGAACTGTTGTCTTTCTTAGTCCATTCTTCCAGATGTAGTCCATGATGTATCATTTGATGTTTTGTTCTAGGAGATATACCCCATGTGGATCCCCTAGTTTGGCCTTCTCGTACTCCACATACCATTTAACAAGGAAATCATCGATTGGCTGCGTATTTCCTTGTTTCATGTCATTGATCTTTTTTGTAGCTCTGTCTTTGACGTTGCTACCTCTGAAGAGATCTCTTAATTCTCCTTCAAGATCTGTCCAACTATATCCTTGATTTGTGTAAAGTCTTTGCAATCTTAGCTGTGCAAAGGGTCCTGCCCTTGGTCCTTTTAGCCTTGATAAAACTGCTAATATTGCGTCTCCACTGTGAGGGGTTATGGCATATTGATTGATTTGGATCCATGCCTGGATTTTTGCCCACCATTCATTGAATTTAGCAAATGACCCGTCGAAGTCTCCTGGATCTGCGAAGACCTCTACTTTTCACGACATGTTGATAGTTGGTTTTGTTTGCGTTGCTCCTGATCCGCTTGGAGTTGGTTGTCTCATGGGTGGTTTCACCTGTCCTTGTGCAAGAGTAGTGACGATCCTTTCGATATTTGCTACTGCATCGCTTATTCTTGTTATCTCGTCTCTCATGCTATGATAGCGAGCTTCTTGTTCTGCAGTGTATGATGCAATATTGTTTAGTTGTGTCATCCAGTCAGTGTTGGGGTTGGTAAGGGCTGCGATATAATCTGTGAGAGTAATGGCCATTGTATTTGTATAGGAGGGTAAGTGTGACTAGTATTTGTAGGACTTCCTTTGCTGTACTCTTAGCTGTACTCGACTGTAATGATCGTTCCTTCAGATCGTTTGTGGATACTCGCGACGCTGTCTCTTCGTGTGATGTGGTTCTTCGTCTTCTGGTTCTTCTGTAGTCTCTCTGTATCTCCTTCTTGCAATGCTTATCTCTCTTTCTGCTTGTGCTGCGCCTAGGGTTGCGTTTAGGCGGATGTTTCATGGTTCGGTTGGCCAAGCGAAAGGGTCTGGCCCGATGATGTCAGGAATAGGGGTGGTGGGGTGTCTAAGCGAGGCTAGGTCTGTTGCCGGGCTTAGGGTGTGATAAGAAGGTGTGGGGTTTCAATAATAGGTGTCCCCTGTGAATCTTAGGTCGGTGGTGATAACATCGACTTCTGCACCATTATCAAAACTTTCGGGCTGAAGATCCTGTTCTAGAATCCTCCAAAACTCTTCTTCAGTAGCTGCCGGCTCTGGCCAGTCGTTGGGGTCTTTCTCACTCTCTGCGCTCGCTCTTAGCGAGTTCTCCCTAGACTCCTCTTTAACTACGGGTTCTGCTACTGCTACTGGTGGTGCATCTACTGGTTCCCAGGGGTTCTGCTGATTGACCCAAGGAGTGTAGGCTGCGAAGGGAAGAAGAGATCGGTGAAAAGAAATAGGCACTAGATAGCTTTTGTCTTTAGCGTGTCCTAGTAACCTCGAAGAACGCGCTCACTTGCTGGAGTCGATGGGTAGCGAAGTGGGAGACTAGATGCGTTTTTGCGGTCTGGTGATAGTGAAAGGGTGAAAGATTATAGACAGTCTAGTTCTAGTGTTGCGACTACAATTTCTTGCGGGCAATCACTATCAGATAGACGTCAAGAGAAGAGGATATCTTAGTGCTACTTTGCAGGCAGAGGACAAGAGAACTAGACTGGAGACTGAGCTCCGTCCAGTCTCGCTTTATATACTATTCTACTTGTAGATACATGTTGTGTACCGATCTAGATACGTATCTACATAGGTCCATCCCCTAGGCCCAACATGATCGACATGAGGAGTCGGCCTGTAACAGAGATTAATAAGTACATGAGGTAACCAGCCATTGATCTGCTGTGGGTGGATAGAATGGAAGATGTCAACGGTAATTAAAATAAGGGATCACATCACAGTGATGGGGTGACTGATGTGAGGTCTGTGATGATCACGATGTATTAGATACGTGCTGTGATCTGTGGGGCGAAAGTGAAGAGGTGAAGGTGAAGCCCACTGATCTAGAAGGGCCCGTTAGATCCCCTGTGTCTAGCACAGTGTCTAGGTCGGGTTTTCCCTTGATAAGATAAGAGAGCATCCATATGCGTAAAGTAAAGTGTGAAAAATATATAGCTGTAACACATGAAGGGGAAAAGGGTACAGAGGTGTGGAGGTGCGAGTGTGAACAAGGGTGTCAATATGTAACTCCTACTCCTTTCAGACCCCATTGAAAAAACTCTGCTTTGAAGTTTACCCTTTATGCTTGCTTTATTTTTCTTATATATTATAGATCACCATTACATTGGACCACATTGACATACATGTCGGTAAGTGGTACCATCTTGTTTTCATTCCTAGAGCTATTCCTTATGTGCTCTGTGTTACGCATGGCCTTTGGTAAAGTCGTGCATAGTCCTACAAATGCCTGAGGCCTAGTACGGTCAAGGGTTCTGTTGCTAGTGTCGACTGCAACAAGGGACTAGCCATGGGGATGCTAGGTTGAAGGTACCATCAAGGGTGTTGACAGGTCAAGGAGACTGCTGTCTAGCTTAACAAGCAGGTCAAGGGTTCAAGGGTTCAAAGACACATGAAGGCAGAGAGGCTGACATATGAAGCACTCACTTAATGATAGAGTGAAAACACAAGGAACAAGGCAAACTGCTTAGAACTAGCTTAGGCAACAAGCCGTAGGAAGAACTAAGTTAGAGAGCATTAGGTTTAAGTTGATGAGTATATATAAGAAGAGAGGCCAGTTGAGGGCTAGCATGAGAACTGCCTAAGGGCCAGTGTGTAAATGGCAGTAGAATGTGATGGGATTGCAAAGAATGTTAATGAAGCACATGTGTGAGAGAAATGTTAAGAGCTGGTGCATATAGTGTGAGAAGAGCAGAAGATTTAAGGATACCTATGCAGTGGAGGATAAGCATGCTTATGAGAGATATGGAATGTTGTGGAATGACATGGAATGATAAGGATTAAGTGTGAGGAAAGAAAGTGTTAGTCTGATAGTGAAAGTAAAGAAAAAGTATAGACTCTGCAGACAAATTATAGCATTACCCCCTTAGTAACTCTGAAGCTATGGCGAGGATTCCTTACAATTCCTGAAAGGTGGGTCCTAGGGAGCTGGTGATGTTAGCATACCCAACATTGTCTAACTCATCTCCATCTTCATAAGGGGAAGGAGCGTGTGGGGAGGATGGCGTTGGATAATATGAGCTTTGAGAAGAGGAGGAGGATTGTCAAGAGGAATGATAGGGTGTGGCTCAACAGATGACTTGTCCATTGTGGAATGCAGCTTGGGGTTGGTGTGGTGTGATAGTAGAAGAGGAGGATGCATGAGGGGAAGTGAGATGAGATGCAAGAGAGTATGAGAGTCCTGGGCAGCAGACAAGAGAATGACCAGGTGCTTATTGTTGGCAGCTGATGCAAACATGCTGCTGGCAGGTTAACTGTATATGGCCAAGACAGTTGCATTGAAAGCAATGCTGGTTGAAATGGGGGTGCCTGAGGTAAATGCAGTCTTGCCCATTATGGCCAGTCCACCAGTCATTAAGGGTTTGCTGATGAATTGGTGACTTGTTTCAGAGAACTTTGTTCCCAAATCCTCAACCTGCAGCGATGAGATCTCAGAAGTGGTTATCAATGTCAAGGAGAAACGTATTGTATCTCAACTGAAAGGTGAGGGAATAGAGTTGGTATCAGGCATGATAGATAAAGTCATACATAGTCCTGCCAAGAGTGGTGTGAGGAAAAATCAGACCCAAGCCAGAAATAAAGGCAGCAATGTGGTTCAGCTGCATGGCGGTCTTGAACCAGGTATAAATAGGGGAGCCAATGGAGGAATAAACACTAATGGGGATGCAGAGATGGTCGTCAGACATAAGTGTGTGGAAGTGAACATAATTCTCATCAGTAAAGCATTCTTCATGAAGTCGGTTGACATGTTGATGGATGGAGACATCAAGGGGCATCTGGGAGTTCTAGCCTGACTGGTCGGTGAGGGAGTTAGAGCTTGAGGCTCAGATGAGCTGTGGGTAATGAATGCGTAAGAACAATGGTGGGCCAGGAGAAGGTTTTCGATGGGGCGGAGGTGTAAACATTGGAGAGGATTGGATCTGTTATGATTTGCTCACAGGATGAACACTTTTTCTCTTCTTTCTCTCTTGGACTAATTATCTCTTTTCTAACACTTAACTCATCACCTTCCATGTTGTTCTATGACTTTCCATACATCTTGTAAGTGTGCTTATCCTCCACTGCGCAGGTACTCTTTTTCTTTTGATCTTCTCATGCCATATGCGCCAGCCCTTAACATTTCTTTCTCACATGTGGGTTTTTTATTGTTCTCTCTGTTTCTAACACTGCTTCCCACGCCGGCCCTTAACCATTGTGACATGTAACTATCACACTTCTATTTTACTATATAAACCCTTCAACAGGGCTCTTCGTCTCTTTTCCTTAGCTTAGTTCTACCTACGGCTTGCCACCTAGTTAGCACTAGCAATCCCATTTACCTTTGTTCCTTGCGACTTCGCTCTACTATTAAGTGAGCGCTTCACTCGACAGCCCACCCGCCTACGAGTGTCCCTACCCTTGACTCTACGACCCACTAGCCAAGCTAGGCAGTGGTTACCTTTGACCTGTCAACACCCTCAACAGTGCCTTGATCCAGCACCTCTACATCTAGCTCTACATTGTCGAATATATGAACGACAGATCCTTTGACCCTACTAGGCATTAGTAGGTTTACGCGTGACCTTACTCAAGGCCATGTGTAATAGGATCTTCCCAGAGATGGGGGAGACATGGGATTGGGGAACACTACCAACAAGAGTGGCGAAGTTGATAGGCTGTGGGGCAGTGGGGCTAGTAGGAGAGACCCTCTTGGGGTTGGCATTGGGAAAAGTGACAGCGTTGAGGTTTGTAGAGGGGGAAGGGGTGGAGGTATTGACATAGATGAACTTGATGGCCATTAGTAACAGGTGGAGTGCATTTATCTGCAGCATAGTGGGTGAGCAGATGAAGGAGAGAAGACATGGGGGTTTCATCTTTTGTAGTCAATTAGCAACTCCGATGAATGTTTCAAGTTCTGCTCAGGTTCCCAGAAGTCTTCTTTGGCTGAATACCCTTTCCATCAGATTAGGTATTGGTGGGCCGAAGGCATTCCACAATGCTGTATGATCCATTCTATTTTATATTCTTCTTGTCCTTTGACAAGATCTGAAGGCAGTGTAGGGAAGTTCGGACTGTGGACGTCATTTTCACAATAGGATGATAACAGCAAAGCATAGAACATGTTGTGGATTTTCCACATTTGTGGGAGTCAGAGACAATAGGAGATGGGGGAGATGATGTCAGAGATAACGAAGGGGCCTTCACATTTTGTGGCAAATTTCAGATCTTGGACGGATCTTTTAAGATTTTGGGCCTTAAGTCAAACTTGCTATCCTTTCTTAAAGGGGACGAATTTCAACTTAGACAGGGACACCATGACTTGGTGTGCAAGTTCATGGAAGGCTAGGGCTTCATCTCATAGAGCCATTAGTTCTTTGAGGCAGGATTCAACAGCTGGGATTTTGGTCTTGGCAATTACTGAGAGAAGAGCACAGGATTCATATCCCATCATGAGGTAAAATGGGAATTTGCTGGTGATGTAGTGGGGGCAGTGATTGTGGGTGAATTCTGTGTGGGAAATATGTTCAGACCAAATAGAGTGGTGATCTCCACAGTAGATATGAAGATAAGTTTCAACTTCTTGGTTGACATGATCAGTTTTGCTGTCAATCTGTGGATGATATGCTATAGAGAGAGAGATATCGTAGTTTAGAAGGCATCCAAGCTCCTTGGCAAAGGTAGAAGTGAACTGTGGTCCATAATTAGAGATGATTTTGTCATAGAGGTCAAAACAGAGGAAGACTTTGTGGAAAAAGAGTATTGCTACTTGTTACATGTGGCCCAGATAGGGTCGCATGTAGCCCTGTTTTGATGGGGTGTCGGTGGTCAACTGTCGGGGATACTGACAGCGGTGATGCGGCCTATAGCTGCGGGACATAGACGTATGCAGGAGAGAGGTGTCTCGCGCGTCAAGGTTCACTCAAGAGTCGAATGAGACTCGTAGAGATGGGGGAATCAAGGGAGGCTTGGATTCTATGTGCTAGGACTAGGTCTATACACAGGGAGAATCAAGCTAAGGGAAAGGCATAAGGCCAGATCGACTGGTTTATATAGTGAAAAGTGATGGTGTGACAATAATGTCACAGGATCAAGGGTATGGGTTAAGGGCCGGTGTGGGAAGCGGCAATAGAATGTGAAAGAAGGTGATAGAATGTGATAGAACCCACGCGTGAGAGGGAAACACAACGTGCCGGTGCATGTGGCGAGAGAAGGTGAAGCATATGTGCGATAAGGCAACACGAGGGAGATAAGTGCACAAGACCATGTAAGTATGGTTATGTACGTGTAACGGGGACCTCGGAGAGCCGAGGGACAAGGGTAAAGGGTTGGCGCGGACAACCGTAAGAAGAGTGGAAGAGTGAGCATACGCGCAAGAGAAGGATAGAGAAAGAGAAAGAGAAAACGTGCCCAGCACGATGAATCGTAACACTACTCCTTCAGCAGTGATGGTTTTCTTAGTGGAGCAAAGAATTACCCCCTTAGTAAGGCTGTGATCCACTACAATCAATAACAAGTCAAAATCCTCAGATAGCGGGAGATCAGTGATAAGATCACAGGAGATCTGCTGAAATAGACGAGAGCAGGAGGAAGGGATGGGGATGAGGAAAGGGACATAGGATGGGTGTTTGCCTTGTTACACTGGCACACAGCACAGCCATCAATGTAGGAATGAACAAAAGTAGCAAGGCTAGGCCACCAGAATTTGCCCACAATAAGTTGGCAGGTTTTGAGATAACTGGGGTGGCCGGCAGAGTTGTGGTCATGGCACCAGGTGACAATAGTGCAATAAAGATCATGGTCAGGTGGGACATAGACGCATCCTTGGTACTGGAGAATGCAATCAGTGAACTGCCAGTCAGAGAGACAAGAGCGAGTGACAGGGGAAAGGGTTCCTTCAATTTCCTATAGTTTGTGGAGGACAAGGTCATTGGAAGTGGAGGCAGAGGCAATGTGGTTGGAGAGGGCAGAGTCAATGAGATGGATGAAGAGAGAATCGGGGAGGAGCATGATGTTGGCATTGTTGGAGTCATTGCAGGGGAGCTGTTATGCATGACCTTGGGTAAGGTCGCGCGTAGATCTACTAATGCCTAATAGGGTCGAGATTTGGTCGTTCGTGTAGATGACGATGCTTAGACCAGCTGTGAAGATACTGGGTCAAAGGTACCATCAAGGGTATTGATGAGTCAAGGGAGATCACTGTCTAGTTTGACAAGCAGATTGAGAGTACCATCAAGGGTATTGACAGGTCAAGGAAGACTACTTGTCTAGCTTGATAAGTGGGTCAAGGGTTCAAGGAGTTCAGAGACACGCATAGGCAACAAGCTAAGCATGAAGCGTTCACTTAATAGTAGAATGAAGACTTAGGAGCAGGGGAACAAATGGATTGCTAGTGCTAACTAGGCGACAAGCCATAGGTAGAACTAAGCTAAGGGAAAGAGACAAAAGGCCCTGTTGAAGGGTTTATATAGTGAAAGGTAATGGTGTAACAGTTACATGTCACAGGTTAAGGGCCAGCATGGGAAATGGCATTAGAAACGGAGAGAACAATAGTGAACCCATGCGTAAGAGAAAGACATTAAGGGCTGGCACAAATGGTGTGAGAAGAGTAGAAGAAAACGAGTACCTACACAGTGGGAAATAAGCACACTTATGAGGGATATGGAATGTTGTAGATTGACGTGGAAAGAGCGAGGTTAAGCATGAGAAAAGAAAAGTGTTAGTTCAATATTGTAAGAAAAGAAAAAGTGTTCATTTTGTGAGTGAATCGTAACATTATCCCCTTAGTAACCTGAAGCTACAGTAAGGATTTCTCACAATTCCCTAAAGGCGGGTCCCAGGGAACCAGTGATGTTAGCATAGCTGACATCATCTAACTTGTCTCCATCTACATAAGGGGAGGGGGCACGTGGAGAGGACGGCGCAGGGTGATAAGAAGACTGGGAGGAAGAGGATGACTGACAAGAGGTGCAGCGGGATGTGGTTTGACAGACGACTTGTCCATTGCGGAATGCGGCTTGGGGTTGGCATGGTGTGGAAGTGGACAATGAGGGGGTGCAAGGAGAGGTGAGGCAAGACACGAGAGGGCAAGTAGAACCTGGGCAACAGGTGAGGGAGTGTCCAGGTGCTCGGCAGAGGTACCCTGTGCAGACATGCTGCTGACAGGATAATTGGGTATGCCTAAGACAGTTACATTGGAAACACCGTTGGTTAAAACGAGGGTGCCTAAGATAAACATGATCTCAACCGTTACAACTGGTCCACCAATTGTTGAGAATTTGCCTGTGGATCGGTGATCCATCCCTCAGGACTTCGTTTTCAAGTCCTCAACTCGCAGTGGCGAGATCTTGGAAGTGGTTATTGACATCAAGAAGAAAGGTATCGTAATCCATTTGGAAGGCATGGGAGTATAACTGGTAGCACGTGTGGTAGATGAAGTCCTGCATAGTCCTACCGAGGGTAATGTGAGGAAAGACTGGACCTGAGCCTGAGATGAAGGCAGTGATGTGGTTCAACTGTATTGCGGTTTCAAACCATGTATAAATAGGGGAGCCATCTGAAGAATAAACACTAATAGGGACATGGAGGTGATCGTCAGACATAAGCATATGAAAACAAACATAATTCTTATTGGTGAAGCATTCCTCTTGGAGGCAATTGACATGTCAATGAGTAGAAATGTCCAGAGGCATCTGGGAATCCCATCCAGAGTGGGCAATAAGGGAGTCCGAGCTAGAGGCATGGACTAGCTGTGGGCAATGGATGCCTAGGAAGGAGGGGGGTCTGGAAGAAGGTTCCTGATGGGGCAAAGGTGTAAACGGCGGTGAGGACTGAATCCTGCCCGAGATGGGAGAGACATGGGATTGGGGAATATCACTAACAAGAGTGATGAAGTTGACAGGCTGAGAGGTGGTGGGGCGAGTAGGAGTGTTGCGACTACAATCTTTGCAGGGCAATCACTATCTCTAAACGT
>JBBPTX010000099.1:0-73834 GCA_038094595.1 Pulveroboletus aff. annulatus
TCTCCTCTCGCGAGATTCAGACTGCAGTGCGTCTGATCCTTCCAGGAGAACTCGCAAAGCACGCGATCTCGGAAGGTACCAAGTCTGTCACCAAAGTGAGTCATCATCGTATCTTCGGCACGCTCGTTGCTGACTGATATCTTAGTTTTCCAGTTCTGCCTCAAAGTAATCCGTTCACCTTGTCTTTGCACCTTTGGATGTGTATCGTTAGCCAGCGTTTCCCGGTCTGTGGTTTCCGTGTATTATGATAATTATTCGGTCAATTATTTGGTATTTATTAGTCGAATATTATGACAGTGTTGGAATGTTTCCTCGCGATGCATTGGACTCGTACTGTTGCACCGGCACCATCGCTGATTTTTATCGATGACGATTATCACTGTAGGACGTCAAGGGCAAAAAAACTGGGCGTTTCTATCTGGCAGCTCTTGGGTGGCAAGATCCACCGTCTCTACGTGCACGACTGGGCCGGTAGTGACCATCCCAGTGCTGTGCGCGAGGCAACCATAAAACGAAAACTGCAGGGATTCACTGCAGTCAAGACGAATGCCACTGGTCTGTCATCTCCGTACGCCATCGTATATTTACACCGAGTTTGTTAGGGATGCCGCATGTAGAGGCAATGACATATCACTTGGGATGGATGTCTGCGTCGATTTCCATCTCGTCTCCATGGATTCGTGCTAATATAGGTGTGTGTGATGGACACTGAACCGCGCGGCCCCTTCCAACTTTCCCATCCGAGTTTCCGGACCTCGCACGTTCCGTATCCACCCCTATTGCCGCGAGAGAGACTTGAGACCATTCTTTGAGGGGCGAGCCTTGGATATTGCGCAACCATGTGCATGCCAGCCAGCAGTGATGAAGACATTTACTTGACCTGCCCTTTTCAGCGATCACAAGCTTCCCGCTGCGGTAACATCTCTGAGCTGGTGCGCATTGCCACGCTTGTGGAAACATACGACGTTGCTCTTGCACCGCACCGTCCGTCGGGACCCATTGAATGATTACATTCGCAGCATCACGATGTGTCGCAGTGGGAGTAGTGCGACTGAGTTGTGATCCTCAGGACCCCACTCGCCAACACTGCCCCGCCGTCGTCATCCCTTTCCAGTCCTGTAGTCTTTATGCAAGAGAAGAATCGACAGGTGAGGACCATGCCTATGCACATATAATAGGATGATGCTTATGTTGACCGTGCCAGATTTATTACAGCTGCGAGGATGCAGACAATGGCATCTCGAGGACCCGACGGTATTCACGGTTCAAGAGGGACACATCCAGGCACCAAGCGGTGAGTGTCCCCGCGTGTGCACTGTGCACAGTCATAGTGTTTTCTGACGATCCGTCTTAAACATTTGTTTGCATTTCTGGGCTGTTCTCCTGTCACTTACCGTAATCTGCGCCCTCCCGGCGCGCGGTAACCCAACAGGTACTACGATGGGCTAGTCCCCTCGCTACAACCTCCGATACGGACGCCCGCGCCCCAATCAAAAATCAAACACTGCTTTGGTCCGCGTTAGGCGGACTTGGAAATTCTATCGACGAACAACTCGTCAAAGCACGCTCGGCAGCTTATACCCAAGACGCGTGGAGAAATCCCCAATGGAGAAGCGAAGATGCAAACTTGAGGGAGTGGTAGTTGCAATCGGAAATTAAAAATGACTCAGACAGTAAAACTTGAATTTGTAATAGTCGTTTGCATACCGGAAGATATCAAACGACCGTATTGACGAGGTACACAGGACGTTGCACTTTTGGAGGTCGATCTCAGTAAGCAATACTGCCATGGGAAGTGAGCATGCGGGATCTTTGGCAAAGATAGTGGAAGACACAGTGTTGCGGTGTCCCATATAGATGGTAGCAACCACTGGCAACACATGCGCACAACGTCGGGGGGAAACGGGTAGAGCATGCTTGGGACAAGACGGCCTCGATTCCGACTGCGATGGACAAAAAGGGAGATTATTACATAGATTTTCACCTGCACTTACGATCGAGGGAAATTTTTTCCGATCGGCTTTGAGACAACTCGCCAATATTTGGCTGAGTGCACCGCACCCTTATTATTCCGTCTTCCCCGCGCACCGGTGCAGCAAACAGGCCCGATAAAAACGACTGGTTGTATACCCACTGTCCCTACCCGTTAAACCGCACCCACACCAACGCGTTTGGATGCCCAGCTTCTGGACTGTCATTTCCTATTGCGAGGATTGGGACGTCACGCTGGCTCATGGTCGACAAAATACTAAATTCACCTTCATTCCTTGATATCCCCTCCATCCCTCTCATGATGAGCGTCCTCACCCAACCTCCGCTCACTCGTCTCCACCGAAACTCGTTTGCTCTGTATACCCTCGTTTCGGATGTCGGGCACATCAGTCCATGTGTAGAGTCGCCTAGACTGGAGATACCAGCCTTCACCGCCACCACTGGAACGGGTAGATCACGGCGTCTTCCTCCGCTTCCAGCCGAACTCCACCTCGAAATCATTGACATCATTGCTCGTCGCGTGCCTCGGACACCGTCCTGGGATGAGGCCTACGATCCCACAGATCTCGAGACACTCTGCACCTGTGCGCTCGTATGCAAACTCTGGCTCAACACGGCGAGGGCCGGGATATGGACAAGCGTGCGATTGAGCGGTCGGATGAAGAGCATGGCCTTCGTCCGGCTTTTACGGGCTTATGTGCGCGAGTCGGGTGATGCTTCTCCATGCACGATCCCCAGTTTCGGACGCCACGTCGCTCACTTGTCCGTCCGGGAGACACGCGGCAACGCCTGGGATCCCAAATGGCTCGACGAGGCCCTCCCACACTTGGGTGCGTCTCTTCCACGGGTGCAAAGCCTCGAGATGGAGCACGTCACTTGGGAGTGCCTCTCTTCCCGGTCACGCACGGCCTGTCTAGAGGCGTTCAGGCGCGTGAAGAATCTCACGTTGCGTGGGTTTGTGTTCCACACAACAAGAGACATGTATGACTTCCTCGGCGAGTTTACAGAGCTGGAAGTGCTCACATTGGATGGGGTGCACTGTGCCAAGAGAAACACGCCGAGATGGTTAACGCGCTTTGAAGTAGAAGAAGAGGGAGCGGTTAAGTTGCCCCCAAGGGGGCTAAAAGGAGTAGGGTTGAGAAGCGTGCCTATGGAGGCCGTGTTAGAATGGATGATAGCGGGATCCGAATACCAACGAGAACGAGGTATACCTGGATCTGGGCTCCAGAGCATTAGGATGGGAGGTGTCGGAGTGTCGGAGGCAAACGTCGTTGGAAGGTTCTTGAGAGAAGCAGGAGTGTGTGTGAGGAAAGTGCATATTGGATTTGACTCTGATTTCGTCGAGCGAGGAGGTGAGTCGAGTAACGCTTGATATTGGAATGACTGACCAATTGGACTGCAGATACGCTCGTGAAGGAACTCGAACTGACAGAGAACACGAATCTAGAAGAGCTGCACATCTTTGGGTTGGTCGTTCCGTCTCCACCACCGGTCGACCCGTTTGAGCAAGACCCGCCGCCGCCGCAACCAGCGCTTGGAGCTCTAACGATGCTCCTTTCGCAGATCAAGTCGCGTATGCATATGCTGTCGCTCGCGCTGTACCCCGCCGATCTGCGGGCGATGTGTGCGATCGACTTTGAAGGACTGACGGAGGTGTTTGAGAGGCCTGTGTGGTCTCACCTGAGCGAGGTGCGGGTTGTCATCTCGAACAAGGGAGACTATGGACTTGGAAGGGTCGTTCAAGAGCGATTGGGAGTGTTGAACGAGCGGGGTGTGCTCAAAGTCAACGTCGGGTTTGACGAGCGAGAAGTGTTGTAGTAGAAGCAAGTACTATAGTTAATGGAGTTAGAGGCCTAATACTAGTGGAATTCGCACGCTCTTCCTTGTCTCAACCATGGCTGATGCAGGTAACGATACGGTGAGCTTGTCAAGATGTCCCTACATTGCTGACCCGTCTCGTCCAAGGTTTTTTCAAGGGCACGTCCGCCGACCAGGACAGGCGCTTCTCTGACAAGGAGCTCAAGCTACTCAAGTCCATCAAGTTTCCTCCCGAGTTTGACAAAAAAGTCGGCCGTTCCATCTTTGCCAGAAAACAATGTGCTCATCGTTTACAGGTCGACATGAAAAAAGTCAACTTGCAGGTCATCAAACCGTGGATCGCAAAAAAGGTGACAGAGCTGGTTGGTTTTGAAGACGAGGTCGTCGTCGAGTACGCAATGGGCCTTCTCGAAGACCCAAATCACACCGTAAGCACCACGTACACCTTCTGCGGATCTTGAATGACATGCCTACAGACGCCCGACCCCAAAAAAATGCAAATCAACCTGACCGGCTTTCTTACTTCCTCTACGCCCGCTTTTATGACAGCGCTCTGGACCCTCTTGCTAGAGGCACAGGACTCCCCCGCTGGTGTCCCAAAGACGTTTGTTGAGGAAAAGAAGGAAGAAATGCGCAAGGCAAGAGAGAGCGACCAACGCGCATTTGGCGAGAGAGACCGCAGGGCCAGGCTAGATGAAATCCGAGAAAACGAAAGAGGTGAGCGTACCGAGCGTGGCAGAGGCAGAGGCAGAGGCAGAGGTCGTGGCCGTGGTTCCTTTGAGGGTGGCGGCAGAGGCAGAGACAGTGGCTGGGGTGGACGTGGCGGCGGGGTGTGTGTCTATGTTCAACTCCTCCATCCAGTACTCACTCTTCCTTCAGCGCCAAGGCCGTCGATTTTCTTCCCGTTCGCCACCGCCTCCTCGTCGTCGCTCCCCATCGGCATCGCCATTCGATGCACGTAGCTCTCGGTCGCCACCGCCACCGCCTACGCATCGGCGTTCTCGCACACCCACTGGGGGACGCTCATCGCGCACCCCCCAAAGGTATAGCTCTCCTTCGGCCCGCCGTTCTCGTTCTCGTTCTCCGCCTCCTCATCGTTCACGCCGTCGTTACAGCAGGTCGCCATCTCCTCGTAGACGCCACCGCTCTCCTTCCATAACCCATTCTAGAGGCGGCTCTCGATCCCGCTCAGTGTCTCCCCCTCCTCGAAGACGCAGACGTTCTCCATCTCGCTCTCGTTCTCCCCCGAGAAGATACGGCGGTGGAAAAGAAAGAAGGCGTGAGAGCCGGAGCCCTCCGCTGCGCAGACGTCGTTACTCCCGATCTCCAACACCGCCTTCCAGTCGTTCTCCCTCTCCCCCGCCTCGGTATAATCGTCGCCGAAGCCCAAGTCCTAGACCTGGTCGCAAGGTTAAACGCATCAGTTCATCTCGTTCTCGTACACCACCACTTCGTCGCCGTGATTCTAGGGAACGCAATCGAACTGCAGGAAATACTCGGCGTGTTGAGCGAAGTCCCTCCCCGATGGACATTGACAAGGCAGAAACGCGATCTAGGACACTCGATTCGGATCTCCCTCAAAATTCGCGGGGCGAACTGAAGATCAAAGGTCAAGCAAATGCTCGCAGGTCAAAGTGGGACGACGAAGAAAGACAGGTTGGTGTTCTTATCTCCTTTTAATACTCATTTGCTAAGTTTTTCCTTTATGGAGTAGGGAAAGAACGGAGCGGTCGTCGCAGAACAAGAACTAGAAAGACGCGAAAATGAGTTGAAAGAGCGAGCCCTGAGGAACAAAGTAATCAGGACAAGGAAGGGCAGTGGAGGCGTCAGTGCGATGTCTGGTTGAATTTGCCGCACTTGGTGTGGCCGGTATACTTTTTGTGTTTTTTCACTTTGCCATGCTGATCGTTAAATATTACCTCCCTTTTTGAGGTACCAGGACCAGTGGAAAGAAACAACTCTTCTCCTGGCTGGCGAGTACTTTTGATATGTTTTCTGCTTCATCCCTCTATAATCGTTTACTCAAGTGTACACACAATTTCAGTGCTCCGGCAATTTCCCCTGCTTGTACTGCCTTCCCAATATACTATTTTTGTGGCTATTGGAGGTGTTTGAGAACGTTGAATTGAATTCCTGGACTGACGTTGTCCGACTACAGAACCTCAAGAACCGATCTTGGGATGGTCTCCTCACCACGCTATCGACGTCATGTACTTTGTTGTCATCAAGGAGCTCCTGGCTTTCGATCAATGCCACGAATGCACACTGCCTCGGAACGGAACAACAATGAATCAACAATGCTCGCCTTCACACAGGCTCAGCGATCACTATGTGCCGTTATGTAAGCTGCCGAAAGACCAATCTTTTACCTTGAAGGTTGTTTGATGAGAGACTAGTGGAGTGGGTTGGTTGATGTCTTAGCTCTGTGGATTCACGGAGTGGCTTCCAGAAAGATACAGCCCCTCCCTGAAAACCAGATCCGAGATTATGTCAGAAGACAACAGCGCACTCCCTGCAATTCTTGTCCTCTTTGGCTCGCCAGGCATGTCATGCGATCACTCCACCCAAGAGCGTTTTGTTCCAAGCCTTCTCATGTACATATGTTTCTAACGTCTCCATGTATCATCGTCATGCCCAAGCCTAGAGATCATAACATTCGAGTCAACGTACGTCATATGCACAAATCATCCTAGCAATAGGTAAAAGCACACGATTCGTCGTCGTCTCGTCGACATGGACTCGTTATAGCCTGACGGCTTGTCTTCAAGTTACCCATGTGGGAACTGGAGAAGGAAATGTCTTGTTAGCTGACGCAGAAATCGCCAATCGCTGTTTGGCCCATCGGAAACCGAATGATGATCGATGATCGATAACATCCATGAAATCACCCGGCAATAGGACAGAACATTTTACCGCAGACCGAGATTGGCCGACAACCAACCCTTTGACGCTTCGGAGACGATCGGCACGGGCCCAGCCCGAGGTTTCTGTCAAGGTGCGCTCGTAAGCCAGAGATTCGGACAACCATAAATGATCGGTTTTTTAGCTTAAAGATTCTAGAAATGGTATTGAGACCGCAATCGTCTCAGCGAGATCCCAGTACTTCGATCGACTCGATACAGCAACCCATCGAGATGGGGTACACTTTACCGTTTCCGTTTTTTTCGCGTATGCCTGAGGACATTGGTTGCGATCAGCGAGTTCGGTATCCTCCGACCAGGTACTATCTAGACTTATCAACTTGATCAACATCGATGCCCGTATACGATGTGCTAGGATTCGTCCCAACGAATCTTCTGGTCCCATCTCACACAAGCATCCCCTTCACCAACGGCAGCAACGTGTACTATCCCCGACTGGTAATTGCGCCTGAATGCGTTTCATTGGTACACTCGCACACTTTACTAAGTGTGACTGTTGGCAATGGCGGACCATCGACGACAGCGGTCATCTACTAGGAACCCCAGAACAAGAGTTCCAGATCACATTCACTCTCAGATATCCGGACGATGGACCTGTGGACCGTCAAAGTCGCTCCCCAGCCCACAATATGAGCAACTTGCCGGGGATCTCAAGCGATTCGACGGCGTCGGCGCGATCACGGCCCGGGGCTGCCTCATGCTGTTGGTTCGCTTCAATATTAATGGCACACCCGTCAGGATGCACAGCATGACCAGCGGATTTTCAAAGAAGTGGCTGATTCAGAGTTCAGGAATGTCCACAACTCCACAACTCCACAATATTTGTACAACCGCGTGATCGATATCACTGAAAAGCGCCCGTGGTATCATACTAGACGTCTGAAATGGAACAGGAAGGCCTCAGAGTCTCGTCATCTCATTTTTGGCGGTTCGGGGGAACGGCGTAACCCCCACGTTTAAGGAATACTGCGTCTGGCGGACCTACACTTACAAACAACGTCCAAGGGAGAAAATGGCACCTTGCATTCTTGTTCCAACATACGATCACGATATGCAAAAGTGCCTCGTGTTCTTCCATAGAATGATCAGATAGAAAAAGTTTTCCAATACCTCCGCTGTTTCCATACGTATCCCTGGAGCCCTGGATACATGAACTAGGCACTTCATATACGCTGCACCAGTCCGATGAAATCCAAATCAGACAACAAGGGGATATCCTAATAATGGCCCCACCTTTTCAAACAAGATTCATCCCCATCATACCATGCCAGATCCGATCTTGCCAGTGTTATCCGGGATTGACGATGGCCGTGACGTGGATATCGATATTCGCCTGCAGAGCGGTCCGCCACGGTCCGCCGTTGCACCGTAACAGGTCAATACAGATTGTCCAAATTAGAGCTTTCTTCGGCGTTTTCCTCGCCTTTGCACTCTTTGGGGTCTCCGATACCAAGCGAACCCGCTTTCCCCCGCCAACGCAACACCTTGCGACGCAAAAGCACCTCGATGTCGTCTATGCTCTGACACTCGTTGAGCGCGAGCCGAAATTTGGAATACCACGGACGACGCGCGCTATCATTCGCCATCACCATCCCAAGACCGTGAGTGACGCGGCGACCGGCGTACCATTGAAACTCGATCATATACCGCACATGTGCCTGCACCGTCTTGAGCGCTGCCACGCCCTCCAGACACTTGCACATCTCGAGATACTCGAGGGCCATGCCTACCGGATCTCGTACCGTCTCGCCTGAAAACAAGCTAACGCCGCCCAATCGCCCAAGTCACCATACGTGAGCGTAAAGTTACTTGACAACGCACCACGGGTTTCCCAGCAGGGTCTCCCCAACCATGGCGCCGTCCGCACGGGTATAGGACACGTTGTGCTGGACGTCTGAAAAGGTCCGTACGTTGCCGTTGCTGATAACGGGGATGGTGAGTGCTTGTTTGAGCTCGCGTATGGCATCGAGATCGGCTGCGCCTTGGCGTCGTCGTTTGGCGGATACGTGGCGTGCGTGCAGCGTGACCCAAGATGCGCCCGCGTGCTCGAGCACACGCCCGAAATCTGTCGTCTTGGCAGACGGACAAAGACGGATCTTGGCAGACGACGGGACGGTGAGAGAGTGCGCCATTGCGGAGACTGTCGTCGAACGTAGGTAAGAGGGTGCGATCTAGACGGTCGGGGGATGCGTTGGACACCTATCGAGTTCACCAACGGCCAGTCCTTTTTCGTGAGCAAATACCCTCCAAAATGGCCTTGACGTGCATGTTCTTGGGGACATCCGAGGTTCAAATCTATGATACTTTTGCGAACGAGTGAGACTCGGGCCATTCATTGCGCACCTATCCCGTCGCAATAGGACTGGACGCGCCGCGCTGCGCTCGCGACGACCTCTGGCTCATTCCCGCAGAGCTGGACTACCACAGGATGTGTGAGGTCATGCCAATCGGGATGCGTGGACTGCAAGTCTCGGAGATGATGGTCAAGGTAATCCACGTCGTTGAGGAGCTTGTGGGGGTCGAGCATTTGAGTGTATGTCAACGTCGCGCCATATCGCCGAGTGAACAAGCGAAAGGGAGCGTCGCTCTGGTTGACCATCGGGGCCGAGATAAAGGTCAAGTCGGGAATCGTCATGGTCAATAATCAAGTAACCTCGATTTTAGTAGCTGCAAAGCTCAATACAAAGATATGAAGTAGCAAATACATTACACGATTAAAACACTCGATGTTACAATCATAGATAGAAAGAAGAAACACGTGCATGTAGATTGGAATCGTGAAAGGTATGGACCAACACCTGCAGCCAAGTGACCAGAATGATCTAGTAGCAATGCATAATCGTGGATATCACCAAATGCCAAGAGACGCGAGAAATTAGTGCGACCGATTCAATGGTCCCAGATATCGATGTCTATGTATACAGTCAGCCAACACAATGAAATAGGGATGGGGAAAAAAAGTGAAACAGAAAGGGGCATGCAACACCAGAAATCCTCGCAACACGAACCCAAAACACGTTACCCAAAACACTCCTATGCTTCCTTCGACACCTTGATCGTTGCCGTGTTCACTTCGGGATCCGACTCCCGATGCATCAATCCATTTCGTTTGGGAACACCTTCACATTGAACAGAGTTCGCGCGTTTCATGGCTTGGGGTTGACCGCCTTTACGGTTCATGTCTCGTGAACCTTTTGGAGAATGGTCGGGTGAAGAGACCCGAAACATGCCCGAAGACGGACTGCGCGGCGAGTTCTCAGAAGCCACTTCCTCATGACCAGGCACTTCGCAAGCGTTATCTCCATGCGCACCACCACGCCCAGACGCGAGTTCGTGCCCCTCTTTGAGAATGTCATTTGCGACATTCGGTACCGGTGGGAAGTACCCCATATCGCTGCTAGGCTGGCCAACAGGTGGGAAGTATCCCTCGACATTACCATGTGATAGCTCGTTTCCGTTTGGACCGTGGATGGGTGCGCCGGGCGCCGGGTTTATCCGTGGTACTGACCAGAATGGACCAGGAGTTATCGTCACGCCAGGCGTCATTGGTACCGGGACTCCGCCCATGGGTACTCCAGGGGGGACCCCCGGTGATAGCGGAATCATAATACCAGGCGAAAGCGGGATGCCAGGAGAGAACATGGGTAGGTGAACTTGCGTGTATTGCATTCGCTGCGGCGGAGCATTGGAGGACTGCGGGTAGTATGGGGGTTGTTGCGCAGTCGACTCCCACTTTACGGCATCAGCTTGACTTCCTTCACTCTGGGAGAGAGGCTGGCACCGCTCATCGCTCTCACGTGGGTGTCCGTTTGGCGTTGGGCTCTGGGCCTGGGGAGGTAGGAATGTGAAGGGGGGCATACTGGGGGTAATCGGGGGTAATCCATGAGGAGTAATAACACCATAGTGCACGGGAGCCGCATGGTGGGGGTATGTTCCATACTGCGAGTGGCTGGGATGATGCAACGGACTATGCACGGCAGGGTGGTGTAGGGGACTACCCAGAGGATGGGGATGCGCGGGGCTGAGAGGGTACCCTGGGTGATACGCCGGACTCTGGGGATGTGCATGAGGCGAGAAGACCACACCAGGCGGAAGAGTGAATGCAGTGGGCGGTGGAAGTGAGATTGGACCCGGATGGCGATGAGAAGACTGCGTGGATTTTTTGGCGTTGCCCTGAGGCGCTGATGGGGCCTGGGGTTGTTGCTCGCCTGACGGCGTCGGTGCCTTCCTCCGCTCTTCTGCCAGCTTGCCTTGGGGCCTGTTTGCACGACGCATCCCGAGTGCGCCGAGTGCTGTAACATAGTCGACGGTCCCATTAGCCTTACTCGTACCAGGTTCCTTACGTAGTGGCTTGGATGTACCCCAGGCTGCGTCAGATGGGTCCGCGTTGAGCATCGGTTTGGCCAACAGGGATGCCTCGAGGAGCTCTTCTTCAGAGGCACTTCGCGAGGACAACTTGCTGCTCCTTTGGCTTGGAGACGCTTGGGAGCCTCTACTCTCTGGTGATCCAACCCTAGAAAGGTCCGACCAGCTGCTGGCGGCGTTACCGCCGTTGATGAACGACGGCGGTGATGCCGTCTTCGAAGCCAATCCTGCAGATCCAGGCTGCGATCCCTTGCAAGGCGGTAAGCTGAGCGCCATTGCCGCGGAAGCCAAAGGGGGAAGCTTTGATTTCCCCAATGTGGGTATTTGAACAGATGCTGAAGGTGTCGGCCCATCGTCCTCCGAGAACGGTGGGCTCGTATGAGTAGTAGACCGTTGGGATGATGTGCCCAGGCCAGGATTTTGTGGCATCATCAAGCTCGTCGGAAGACGCTGCGAATTACCTGAGACGAATGGAAGCCTCTCAGAGGCGCTGATTCCGAGGGAAGGTATGTCTGCATTAGCAGCACCAAGGGATGACCCCGCAGAACTCGAAAGACTTGTTCGTTGAGACCCCAAGCCAAGGCTGACTGCATCGCTCAATACGTCCCCCCTTGATACCGTACTCAAATTTGGCCGGCGAGACCCACACGAAGAGAAACTCGAAGCTACAGAGGAGCTGGCACTCAAACTAGGCTGCGGGGAGCCAAAACTTGTGGCAAGTGACGAGAAGGAATCGGGAGTCAGTTTGATATCGTTGAGATCCGTAACCAACGTCAAGTCCGTGACGGAACCAAAGCTACGTGACGAAGCATTGCTGGATGACGCCTTTGCATACATTGGATTTGGTGATCCAGTCAGAGAATGTGGCTGGGATAGGGTGTTGGCAGAAGGGAGAACGGGCTGTGCGATGGATGTGCCCAGAGAATTTGCACCCAGCGATTGACCCTGCGGCTGTATCAGAGTGGTATGGGGTGGGGACTGAGATAGGACGGCAGGCGGCGTCAACGAAGGTGATTTAAATGACGAACTGCGTGGTCGTGCGAGGAGGGCATCCAGCTGAGAAGATGTTAGACCCTCTACATCAAGGCGAGATCGTTGGAAATCAAGATGCTGGGCGAGTGGATCAAGGTGAGCATGGGGTCTCCCATCATGAGCACTGACTACCTCGAGCCGCGATAATGGGGTCGTCAACCGGGAAAGCGAATCGTACGGCGCAAGGGAGTTGGGTATGGCCTGTGGGGATACACCAAGAAGCGAATTATTTTGAGATAATTGTGAAAACTTGTCGTAGTGGACTTTCAGCGGTCTGCCATTAAATTCGTATCTATCGAAAAGAAGAAGGATTGTGAGCGAGTGAACATTATTGGACAATAGGGACAAGTAGAAAATGGAGCGCAATACGACTGACCCTCGAAAGAAGGTGATGGGCATCAAACGAGGAACGAGCGAATCGGAAGTGAAACAAACGCATGATGGGTAGACGCTGTCTCAACTCACCCATCAAACATTCGTCTTGCACGCTCAGCGCCATCTTCGGTTACGAACGTAACCGTGCCGAAACCCCGCGAGCGGCCATCAGGGCCAAGAGCAACGTCTGCACGTGCCACCGCACCCGCAGCACGAAAAAGATCTTTAAGATCCTGCCATTGAATATGGAAGGGTAACTTGTGGATCGTGTGAGCAAAACGGTAGGGGAGAGAAAGGGGAGGGGTGAAAGATGATCGTGCAAGCTTTCAATGTGGAAAAGGAGAGACGTACATTTCCCACAAAGAGGGTGCGCATGCCCGTACCTCCGCTCAATAACTCACCATTCCCTGGGAGGGCCATTGACAACTCGTCGAGACTATTCAAGGCGGTCATGACAGGGAGATTCAGACCGAGTGGTACAGAAGATTGGAGGGAAGGATTAATAAGTAAATCTGAATCAAGGGTCGCACCGAGACGATCTGGGCGAACCTCGAGCACGCGCGTTTGCCAGGAATAACCGTGGAACATGTCGATAGCCCGACCGGCATCCTCTGCAGTCGCAAGAAGAACGGTGCCATAGCCGCGCGAGCGATTATCTGGTCCGAGGGACACATCTGCACGAAGGACCGTTCCAGCACGGCGAAAGAGGTCTTTGAGGTCCTGCCAGCGAACGCGGTAGGGGAGCTAGGGGGGAAATGTGTAGGTGTGGTTCGAAGGAGAACAAGGGCGACGTACGTTTCCGACGAAGAGCTGGGTGCGGGTATCTCGGAGGGGTCTGTCGGGGGAAGTGTGTGAGGAGGTGGCCAACTTGATGACTGCCTCGATGTCGTCGTTGGTGGGTGTCGATCGGGTTGGCGGGGACGACTCGGGCGAGCGCTGTGTGGATGGGATATGAGCGACGGTAAAGTGGGACGAGGCGGGGATACGCACGGAGGGGGAGGCCATCAGTGTGGGGTCGACGAGGACGGTGGGGGAGAAAAAGGAAGAGGCGAGGACACACGGACGCTCCACAGCGACAAAAACAGGGTACACACCCGCGCCACCTCTGCGTCAGACGTCATTCCCCTTTTATAGCAACGGTTACCTCACCGCTCCGCTCCCCCGCCATCCGCAGTTGGACAAGGGCATGGGTTTGGGGCATCGATTACAGCAAACAAGTCTACACTACTGCGTAGCCAAATCAAATCTTTCCAATAACAAGGTTCTGGATCATCTCCCGCCCGGTGATACGCGCAGTATGGTACAGCGTCGGGACATCCAGTGTTGACGTGAACGTGTCCGCAAAACCAAACGGCAACATCAGCGGTATCCAGCCTGGCGTTCACACGGAATTAGGTCACGACAGCCCCCGAAACTAGACCCACTTGCCTCGAGCGTATTCCATCGCAAAACAGCCCTCGTGCATCTTGTATTGCTTTGCAGTACCCCGCGGTAGCAAATGCACATCTCCCGGTTTGTACCTCTCCATCTCCAGCGCACCTGGTTTGAATGCCCACTGCTCACCGACGAGAATGTGAAAGTAGTCATCCGCAGTATGCAAGCCAGTGTGTCCCTCCGTGCCAAGAGGCGTGCCAAAGATGATGAGGTACTCGGTCACGGACGCGTGGATGACATACATCGCACCCATCGCACCCCCGGCATTGTTGAACACCCATTCCGACGAATTGGTATTCAGCGCAATTTGATTGGACGGTTGCGGAAAGGTGGACGTCAGGTTCGTAATAATGTGTCGAATCATCCCTTCAGTGTTGTCAGGGGATACAGCAATGGCGTCTCGTGCCAGTTCATGCAGAAAAGGTGGGTCCAGGACATACCACCGGTCCTGTACCAAGTGGCTTAGACGCTGGCAATCCAACGAACGAGCCACTCACCTTGACCGCGTCTAGCCAACGACACGCGACACAAAGAACACCCAAGACCACTGCTCTCAGCGTCCATTTGTTGACGCAGCGTGCGGTGGAAGACCGAGATTCTGTAGGACGTGACTTGGCCATGAAAGCGCGTCGAACGTGGCAAGTCAACAAGTCAGAGCCGTCACTTTTTTCAAAATCATACGACGCGGAAATCATACCACGTGATCACTATTGCATACGCGCACGACCAGTAGATAGACGAATAAGTAAAAAGGTAATATACACTACGTATGCCTACACCAGAGAAAGCAGTAATCTAGACAACACCTAAACCTCCTGACTCTCCTTTTTGCCCTTTGACGTTTTGCTGGGCAAAAGCTCGGGATTGATAAATGGCACAACACCACCTTGCGAGATGACGACGTCGCCAAGGAGCTTGTTCAATCTGGGCATCTCTCAATAAATCCGAAGCTCAAGATGCGAGGGACCACGTACTCCTCGTCATTCCGGATGGCCAGTTGCAAGTGTCGAGGTACAATACGCTGCTTCTTGTTATCGCGTGCAGCGTTACCAGCCAGCTCAAGAATTTCGGCGGCAAGGTATTCGAGGACGGCAGCAAGGTAAACTGAGCCGAGTCAGCCATGGCAAGAACATGGACTTCAAGACCCACCAGGTGCACCATTTCCTATGCGTTGAGCGTAATTCCCCTTCTTCAGCAAACGGTGCACACGACCGACAGGAAACTGGAGACCGGCTTTGGCGGAACGCGACGTGGATTTCGAGGTGGTTTCACCAGACGCCTTGCCACCGGATTTTGCTTTGCCGCCCTTTCCAGACATGGTGATTGCAGTTTAGAGATGATAATACAGCGGAGAGTGTCGCAACGAGGGAGCAGAGGGCATCGGGACTGTGTCCTGTCGCTTTTATACCCACGTAGCCGAGTAGACGAAACAAGGTTTACCGATCAACAAAACGCGACGCGTACCAAACACGACCACACGCGTCTCATGAGGTATATAGCACACCGCGACATGCACATCGCCCCGTGTATCGCCAGTTTTCACCCACCAACACATTCATCGCCATGGTCGCAGCAGCTCCTTCCACCGCCTCGAAAGCACCAGCCAAAACGCCCGCATCAGACAAGGCCAAAAAGGCCGCCAAGACGTCGAGCGCACCTGCAGCAGATGGCGAAAAGAAAAAGAGGCGCAAGGTCCGCAAGGAGACGTACTCTTCGTACATTTACAAAGGTATGCGATCCGCTTTCAATGTCCGCCGTTTCTCACTCTCGGTCCAGTATTGAAGCAAGTCCACCCTGACACCGGTATCTCGAACAAGGCCATGGCTATTCTCAACTCCTTTGTCAACGATATTTTCGAACGCATAGCTACCGAGGCCTCAAGTAAGTCCGACTTCCATCTTGGCTGAGTAGCGTGCTCATACGCACTGTCAGAACTTGCGTCATACTCGAAAAAATCCACGATTGCATCACGAGAAATACAAACAGCGGTTCGACTCATTCTTCCTGGTGAACTTGCCAAGCATGCCATCTCCGAAGGCACAAAGAGCGTCACAAAGGCAGGTCTATCTCATGTTCTAAATGACTTTCCTCTGATCCTGTTCCAGTTCTCAACCTCGGCTGCCAAGTAGATTTGTTCTTCGTGTTGCGTATATATTAGGGCTATACTGTTGTATATTAGATGTACGTCGTACTCGATCTTTTAATTGATCCTCAACTCCTTCCGATCATTCTCGGCGCGAACGAGGGAGACCGACGAGTTGCTGTTCTGCTACTTGAAACATTGATCGGTGACATTCGGTTGCATCATGATAGAAGATCACCTCCAGACCTATTCCGGCACTATTGTTCGCCAACTCGCGACCCTTGCTCACCCCGACGGATGCAATGGTGGTTCTTGCACTTCGTTGAATTGGTAACGTACCAGTGGAACTTGAAAGGAATGGTCAAATTGCCAATACGCTACAAAATCCGGCGCAAACCTTGGAGCTAGAAGAACCTGCAGGAAGCCAGCACCTCCCTCGGGGGTACCGCTATACTTCCGTTCCCGTAGCCGGCCGCGGAACCATTGTCAGAAGAGTACGACAGGCGCGCTTCTGCAGTTCCGCTTGTTCTCGAACAGCCCGGGCCAACAATATCACAGAACTCTTTGGGTCCTTGGTCCGAAACATTCTTGCGCAGTTTTGGTGAGGGCATCCTGCCAACTCGATGACGTCAGTCGATAAATGACCACAAGTCTCAGTGGCGGCGGCGGCGCACCAGAACGAACAGCATCATTCCTCCATGCTCGTGGCCCAACTGACACCGCAATTGTGTCCATGTGCACATGAGACAATGAACGGCCCCGCCGGAACTGGCCCGCGAAGTGGGTCCTTCGGAGTCTAAACCAACCACCGATAAGTGATACTCGCTTGTCTCCATGTCTCGGACCGCACTCGCAGGGTACAGACAAAGATAGCTCCTTTGGTGGAGTACTCTTCTTGACCGCCGTCCGCATGTTTCGGTCAACGCCGTCGCTTTTTGCCGCGATGGGGGCGCCAGCGCCTGAGAAGACAGAATATTCTGCTCCGAACTTACTGGGATTGGACCCACGGATCAGGACACGGGGTCACATGGATAGTACGTCCGAGCCCGAACCCGCCACAAGGTTGGTGCCGGTGGACCCCCGCTTCCGTTCGTCAGTCAGTTCCGATGTCACCTCGGCCTTGGTCGTGTTGTTCACACCTGGATGTCGATATCGGTGCTCCAATGATGATATGCTCGACCGCCGGCCGGATATGACAGACCCATTCGGAAAGAAAACTTTTTTACTTTGGCTGTGACTTGATGTAATCCTCTCCCCTCGGATCGCACAGGCCACATCATATTGTACCCGTTCCTCCTCAAATCTCGTCGTTCTGATCTTCGCGGGAGAAGATAAAGGTTATGCTTGTGCTAGATTCATTCACACGACGGAACAGGTTGGGAGCCGTTGCCTGTCACATTAGTTAAACGTACCCCCCTCTTGACAGTACACGTGCCTTTCTGTCTCGCCTATAATCAAGATAACCTTGGTGTTCACAAGCTTTTCTGGTGATCGATGATATCACAGAAACGAGATTGGCCCTTCCGCGTCACACGGCCCGATCATGGTGCGTGCAGGACAAGCGTGTATCATAAGAATCGCGAAACTGCATGAGTGTAAAGTTACATGGAGCTCGAACACCAGGCCAAGTCGATATAAAATGTGTACTGCTGTAACTTATAATGCGTGAACAAATGCTGACATGCAAAATGAAACCGTGAAATGGGCATAATCGCGTCACGAATGGATCATAACCTTCATAACCATGTTTCCATGCTCGTCCTTCCCCCGAGCCAAGAGTTCGAAACCGCGTGCGGTGTCTTCTAGGTCTAAACGATGCGTTACCAATTTGCCGATGTTCTCTAGCTTTCCAGAAGCAAGAAGTGAAAGGGCATCGGGATAAGTGTTGGCATATCGGAAGGAACCCTGAATGTCGACTTCGCGCAAAGCAGCCACTGAAAGGGGCAACATGACGTTTCGAGTTCCCATTCCGACAAGCATGACTTTTCCGCCAGTAACGGCAGCCTGTTTGACACCCCGAGTAAGCACTCCGTGCATCTCACCAATCAAAGACTAATTTACTTACGTATATCGACATCTGAATACACGGTTCGGCACCGGTACACTCGAAGACGACGTCAAAGCCGTCTGGAACTTTGAAGTTTTCCAAGATCCGTGCGGCATTTTCTCTGGAAGCTCGAAGTTGCTCCTCAGATGTTTTGAGTTTGTTAGCGGCAGATAGACAATGTGTCTGGCAAGCAAAGCCATTGGCTTGGGCGAAATCTAGCCGTTGTTGGTTGATGTCGACAGCCATTACCTGAGAGGCGCCGTATGATTTCGCAAGGGCGCATGCAAGAATGCCGATAGTGCCAACACCGAAGACGAGAATGCGCTGGCCTTTAGAAAGGCCCGCACGCCTGCTGGCGTGTATCAGAACCGAGAGTGGCTCTGCTAATGAAGCTTCTTCGAAGCTACAGTTATCCGGTAGCCTAACAGGGGTCAGACGGCGTCGGAGGTAGACGGGTGCCGACTTACGGATGGAGGACGTGTGCGGGATGGTTCATGCGATCTTGTAGGGTCCCATCGAGGTGGGGAAAGGTCTTGGCGCTGCTAGCGAAGCGCAAATTTTTGCAGAGATTATAGCGACCAGACTGGCAGTAGTTGCAATGTTGGCACATGACGCCTGCCTCGATGGCGACGCGCTGACCAGGGAAGAGGTTCTTTACGCCGGGGCCAACAGAGACAATCACGCCCGCGGACTCGTGTCCAAGGACGAGGGGGGCCTGGATGGCAAAGTCCCCATTCCGACCCTCAAGGTAATAATGGACTGTGCAGGCGCAGTGAGCAAGCATGTGTGCACGAGGCGAGCGATACGTACGGTCACTTCCACAAAGCCCCGTTGTTCTTACAGCAACCTGGGCTTGGTTGTACTGCGGGGGCCATACGGGACGATCCTCGAGGCGAAGGTCCTTGGGACCATAGAGGACAGCGGCGCGTTGAGTGGGGAGGAGCATTGCAGGAGACATTGGAGGACAGAGGGGGGCAGGAATGGTGAAATAGAGCCATCCGGGTAGTCTTATAAGGTTGGAAGAAGCAACGATCTCGTGAGGAGGTTCGCCCGGTACGAAATATAACTGCTCAAACGGGTCAAGGTGTCACCGGGCCGCAGTCCGAAAGTGTATCTAGTGCACCATGACATAAACCTATCACACCTGTCACACCAGCATCATGCCTTCCGTCACGCTTGACTACAACTCCCGATATTTCTATTCCCTCAATTTTATTACTGCCATTTCTGGACGCCCACTGTTGCGGGGTTTTCCGTGTCCGGCCCACAGCGGCTTTTTGTTTTCGGTATATTTTTGTCCAATATAATAAAATGCATATTTCCTTCTACGGAACATCGGTCCAACATGCCGATCAGTGTGGTAGATCACGCTCCCGTTGTGCAGCTCCATGATGCATTTAAAAACGCCTTGCAGGTGCGACAGTCACGCTACGCCATGGATCCCACACCGTCCGTTCCCTCACCCAAGCTATTCGACTTGTCCGGTCAGAATGTTCTCATCACCGGTGCCACTAGGGGTAACGTACTTATTGCCAGATGCTAATTGTCCATTCACTCACTCCTTCCTCTGCGTTATGCGATGCGTTCTCCGATCGGCGGCCCTCAATGTAATCAATCAAGGCATAGGTGCCGCATGTGCCATAGCTCTGGCCCAGGCTGGTGCTTCCATTTGTCTCGTCCAGAGAGAACCCCCGTCGGGCAGTGAACCGAACACGACCACCGTAGATGCCATACGGAATTTCGGCGGTAACGCCAAGGTCGTCTATTGTGACCTCGCAGACTTGGACGCTGTCCGAGAACTCTTCCCAAAGGCGCTCGAACGTATGGGTGGAAACATTCATATTCTCGTCAACTGCGCCGGAATACAGCGGAGATCACCAGCCGTCAGTTTCTCAGAGAGCGACTGGGATGATGTATGTTGTCTCTTCACATCGATCAGTGTCACATCACTGGTTCTCGCTCACATCTGATCACCTTCTGAACCCTGTTTTGACTCGGATAAATCGACCTTTAGGTTCTGAATGTAAACCTCAAATCGGTCTGGCTCCTTTCGCAGGCAGCCGGGCGCCACATGGTCCCTTTGCGCAGAGGAAAAATAATAAACGTTTGTTCCCTCATGACCTTTCAGGGTGGTCTCATGGTCCCCGCGTACTCCTCCGCGAAAGGCGCACTTGGCCAGCTGACTATGGCCCTCAGCAACGAATGGAGCCAGCACAACGTCCAGGTGAATGGTATATGCCCAGGTTACATCATCACTGATATGTAAGTTGTCTTCGATATCTCGACGTTTGCGTCACGAAAGGTATAATCCCGTGGCACGCCGTGCGTGACAGATGCGGCGGCGAAACCGGGCTTCTCTATGTCAAGCTTTCCGAAGCTTTTTCTTTTCGGCAGCAGAGTCGATTACTTTTTTGCTAATTGGCTTCCATTCCTAGGACCGAGGGGGTCTTAGCGGACAAAACGCGGTTCAGACAGATCTCCGAGCGAATTCCAGCTGGGAGATGGGGCGATCCCAAAGATTTTGCGGGTCCCGTCGTTTTCCTGGCTAGTAGCGCGAGTCAATACGTATGCGGGGAACTCTTAGTTGTGGATGGCGTGAGCACCCTATTCACCCTATTTCTGGAGACAATTTTTAGTGATCGCGCTAAATACCAGGGATGGATGGGCCGATGATCTAATAATATTGAAATCGCGAGCGTGTCTTTTGCGCAAAGAACGTGTGGAAATCTGAGGAATCCTTGATAAATTTGACCCTAGTGATACTCTTGACGTACAAAGCCTCAGCCCTCAGCCCTCATTAGCTTCAGCTCGCACAGAATTCATATCGTCCAAATGGAGGGATAAATACTTACTAGTAATAGTCTAGTCTAGGTAAGTGAGGCTGCAAGATATTTTATTTCCAATTGATCATCAGTACCAACCTTCAGCAGTTGGGTCATTCTGGGCAAGGATTGTTCTTGGCGCTAGGGTTCCCTTATCGATCCCATACCGTGGAGGAGCCTTCAACAGTGAGAGGTGAGAGAGTGATGAATAGTGTATATTGACGACTGTACATGAGCCACCAAAATTAATGCTGAATGGTAACCGTCAAGCGAATAATTTAATTAATCGCCCAAGGGCAACGTTCCAACACACACTGGCAGCAGCGATACGCGAAGCCGAGTAAGTACTTACCTGGTAAGCTCGACCAAAAACGCATGTCTCAAAATCCGCGTAATAAACTGAGGTGCTCCTACACGCGGCTATGACACGGGGCTAGCTATTTCCTGGATGCCTCTGCCATGCCTGCTAGGGGGAAATTTCAGTTAATTTAGGTCGAGCAGTACTAACCGCGCATAATCGGAGATACAAAACTGGTGATTGCGGATCTCTCCTGAACAACGAGGGAGCAACCCTAGTTTGAAAGTAGACAAGAGACACGTTTAGGCTATCCGAATGGGGGTTCAACAAGCACACTAACCTCTCGAGGAGTAAGATTATAGGAAACATCCGGATGTGACCGTACACGCTTTTAGAACACGAATTTTGGAAGCTGCCTAGCATGCTCGGCTGCCGAAGAACACTAAACGGTTGTGTGTTGTAGTAGGTTGACCCTCCGACAAAGTGACCATGCCAACTTGAGTAAACCCCAACGTTCGACCATATGTGACATGGTCAACATCCCGTCGCGAAATCCACGTTCCGTGTTATTATCTTCGCAGGTAACTGACATCCGGGCCAATCGGCCTGAGGGCTATTGTTAGTGGGTTATCTCTTGGTACGATTTAGGAAATAGTGTTTTCGCTCGAATGAGCTACTTGACCTGGTGACCCTTCAAGTCTTGGAACAGCGCCACTGGGTTACTTTATCCAGAACCACGTGTTTGAGACCCTATCACCTGAAGGCTGAGTGGTATTTATTATGTGTCCTGGATCGGTGAACTCACCAAATGTGTAACAGTGGCATGTGCATCGTCGGTTGGACTGCTCCACCAGCTAGGTAGCCCGCCGGCAAGCGAACGGAACAGTACCCGGCCCGAGGGACACGCACTGATATTAATGATGGGTGCAAAACTGTCACGCGGTGAAAAGGACTAGTCCACACTGGCAGGCCAGAAGTTGTCTATTCTTGAAACACAGTTTGGGCATCATGATGCAAGACACTTCATCAGCCCATCGCATTGCTTTTTCTAAAAAAGTGAGTTAATGACCGCCACCTTCGGTGGATGTCACTATTGAAGCCTTGATAAGTCGCTGGAGAACTTTATTTACCTGAATGCCATCGCCGCGTGCCTGAGATTTACGAAGATTGAAAAGTAACTGCTGACCACCCCGTAGAATTGCACGAGACGGTGTATATTCCTAACAGCAGTCTGGCGACCCGAAATGACTGTCGTGGGCAGTGTCACCCCAACGGTGGGTAGCACGTACTACCTTCTCCGGTCCATTCATCCGAGCCCATGGAGAATCCGAAGGACTGCCAACCCCATGTTCGACAACAGCTTCCAATACCGATTTCGGCTCGCATATGTATGTAATGACGCGACAAGCCAAGAATTAAGAAGAGGTACGCCACTCTGGCATGCTAAGCGTTTGTTTCACTGTCACCGTTAACATCCGTTTGGAACACCATGGACGTTCCCCGTTATCTAGGCAAGGTGATTGCCACACAACCGTTACACGAGATCGGAAAGTGTGGACCGGTCACTGGAACGCTCGCACCGTACTTTAACCAATACACGTCGCACGATAGTGTCGAGTGGGTTATCGATGTCAACAGTTGAACACTTTCCGCGGAAGATGGCGGGAATCTTGACTCCGCCACACGGAAATGACTGCTTTGTGCTTTTTGGGCAAGAATTCCTGGGACTAGACCTTAGGTAGCAAGAGGGGCTTTGGCTCCTAGGTTCCACTTACTTAATCCCTGATCAGACGGGGCGCTTTCCTGTGGACCATACCTGGCCCTCGTCTTCGCCAAGAAGGGTATTCGGTTCTTGCCTTGTGCATTGTTTGTAACTGATACACACATTCACTAGGTTGACGCCCGCGGCTCTAACACGGGGGAATTTTTTCTGAATCCGAGAAAGAGACCATCATGTGCGTTCGCGTCCTCACCTGCGTGAGAGCAGCCTGTACTGCGCAACCCAGTAGCAACCAAGTTCCGTCCGACGGCGTACCGTTATCATCATGAAACACCAGCTGAAGTCTACGAATATTGACTGATCTGGATGAGATAGGTAGGTGACGGGATTGATTCAATGACATTGAGAGCTTGATTCAACTCATCTGAGTCGGTGCGTTTTGCGGCAAGCCCGGATCGTTGACCTTCGGCACATTTGCGTATATTTCATATACCAGGATACGCGAGACAGACATCTTCTGATCTTGTGCCAGCAACCATGGGCATGACACCCCTGTTGCCAACATTCCTGGATATTCCTGGCCACATGTCCAGGGAGCTTACCTCGCAACCATGGTTGAAGATTTTCTCTCGACTTCCACTGATATTCTACTTGCCACGTGAGTTTGTTTCCCTGGTCGAGATCAGTGAAAGACGGTCTGGCCCATCGGTGAAACAAGCAAAACTCTATTACTTATTCCGGATATGCTTTTCATTAGACTACCGCCGCCTTATCTGTGTAACCTCGCCCGTGAGTGCTGGAGTGAAGACTGGTTGTTTGGTCTATGCGCTAGTAGTTGCGTCTGTAAAAGGCGACTTGTCGTTATTGATGCGCCGCAGACGAGCCGGGGATTGTGGGAAGTAGTAATAAGACGGCCACTTTGATGAAGCCCGTCAAAGTTCCTGCCAAAAGCACTCGATCAGACACCCGAATGATCAGGTCAGAACGTCAAGTCCTCCCTTAAGTAATTCCAGCATGTGTGGCTGATCGGTGACACGCTCAATGTGCAGCGCCGCAGTTGGAATACTATTGTCAAAGGTCTTCAATACCAATGTCACAACGTAGAGAAGTTTCAGCAACGCTACTAGTAGAGAGTCGTGGCCTATACTAGTAGTGGTTTGTGCTGCCGGAGTCAGATGGCAGTGACTCGAACGATGAGGCTGTATGGGTTCTGATGACTCCCCGCTCGGTTCCGGGGTCCAGTTGATTGCTGACAGAGTCGCTCTCGCGTACTAGGGTCGTATAAAGTTTGACCTCGGACGTCGGGCGGTTCAGTCCACTCCAACACATCCGGACATGCCTCAGTACCAGCTGCCGGTCGCTGCCATCCTCGCAGCTACTGGTGTTGGGAGCATCCTTGTCTCGTACCTCACGAGGCCCCGGCAACCGAAAGTTCAACTTCCAACCTGTAGTGAACAAAATGAGTCTTTACTTCGCGATCCTTTCGACGTGCTGCGCCCGGAGGACCTTGTGGATGGCTATCCAATTAACGAGGAAGCTTTCTGGAACAAGGCAGGTGCCAACCAAGTTGCCTCGTCCTGCCCACTTATCGCCCTCCCATGTCATACTAGGTTCGCCTCACGAAACTCTTAGTTTCCGTGCTCCTCTCTGCCATTCTCGTCCTCCAGTCTGCAAGTCTGGGTTGGACCTTTTCCGCCGGAGAGGATGACAGCAACCTGGCTTATGCGTTGCACGTTGCATATGCCTTCTACCTCACTGCGCTTGCCGTTCGCGCCGTCTATCAAAACACAGTTCGACCCCATTCCGAGTCACTAATTCATCTTGCGATATTGACTTTTGTGTCCACGACACTCCTCTTTACCACCGCTATTTTGCCTTCATCGCGTCCCGTCAGCCAGTCGATGTTGCAGACTCACTCGGCGTTACCTGGAATTTGGTATACGGTCCTCGTTCTCTATTTCGTCGTCACTGTTGTCGTATTCACAATCCCTATGGGTCCGAGTCTGCACTACCCATCAGAAACCCTCTACTCTGACAAGACACTCAAAACTGCAACGAATCATGACGAAAACAACGTTTGCGGTATTGTGGGAGCCTCTGTCTGGGGTTACTTGCTCTTCAACTATACTACGAAAGTGGTTATGCTTGGCTATACTTCGGAGTCACTCGAGATTGGTGACCTACCAGTCGTTACCGCTGACATGCGCGCTACTCGCCTTTACACTTCTATGCGACGTACCACACGCACCGTCAAATGGAGTCTCCGCTGGTGGCGTCCACGCGTAGGCTCCGGTTGGGAGCTTGCATACAGGATTCTCCGAGTCAACGGATTACCCCTTATAGCATTGGTCTTATTGGCCGCCGCCTCCGCCGGCCTGTTCTACACACCACCGCTGTTTCTGAAGCAACTGGTTGCGTACCTAGAGTCAGATCCCAACCGGGAGGATCGCAGCTGGGGCTGGTTTTATCTTTTAGGCATGGTGTCTTCGACTGCCTTTGTGGAAATCAGTAAGACACATGAGTTGGCATAGATGCATCCATCACTGACCATCACGTCAAGTTGCGGGCCAGCTCTGGTCACTTGCCACAACTACCGTCCAAGTTCGTATCAGGATCCAGCTGAATACAATTCTTTTTGGCAAGACGCTTGTACGCAAGGACATTGCATCGTCTTCCGGGGCTGCAGACACCTCTCAGAATGGAAACAAGGATAAAAGCAAGGATAGCGATGATGAAGATGATTTTTCGAGCAAGGCACAAATTATGACGCTTATGACGACAGACGTCGATCGTGTTAGTGACTTCTCTTGGCACATGTTCACGCTTGTCGGTACGGATGAACTCTTATCTTTGCCGGACCTTTGTATTACTACTGACATACCCCCATAGATTCCCCAATCGAAATTGTTATCGGCACGTGGTTCCTTTATAGTTTGCTCGGCGTGTCGTGTTTCGTGGGCCTAGCCGTGATCTGCTTGTTCTTGCCTCTGAACCATTTCGGAGGCAAGGTCGTAGTCAATGCCCAGGAGAACTTGATGAAAACTCGCGACGAGCGCGTGGCATTAATGAATGAGGTAAGTGACATTGATGTCAGGTGTGTTTCTTCTCTGATGTCGGGAGCTTAGATTTTGGGTGCGATCCGTATGCTCAAGGTGACAATGCTTCGGTTATGACGGGCTTGAAACTGACATCTACTTAGTTCATGGCTTGGGAACGCAGCTTTGAGAAAAAGGTGTTAAAAGTTCGAGAACGAGAGTTGAAATATCAAAAACTCAGCTACATGGTCGAATTGTTGTTCAATGTGCTATGGTATTTTCCTCTCTTTTCTCGAGAATTGGGTCTGATGGTCGCTCTATAGGGATGGCTCACCAATCTTGGTCACTATTGTCTCGTTCTGGCATTTTGCAGTCGTTCGAGGGCAAACCCTGACTCCTTCGATTGCATTTACTTCCGTAAGTTAATATTTATTCCGTGGCCACGAACCAACTAATTGTTGTTCATACTAGATCCTTGGTGAGTACTAGTAATTAATCCTGGTATTCCTGCCAAACCTTCTGATATTTCATCAAGTCTTTAACGAGATGAAGTTTGCATTGAATGCCCTTCCAGAAACGTTTATCAACATGCTCCAGGTGAGATGAACTGATGTCGCACGAGCACTTAGTTGACCAGCCATCTCTTTTCAGAGTTTCGTCTCTCTCCGTCGTATCGAAAAGTATCTCCATAGCGCAGAAGTCAACCCCGTTCCACCTTTGGACTTGCAGTCCCAGCAAGTCGCACTCCAAAATGCGACGATCACATGGCCCCAGGACCGTCTCCACCAAAGCGGTAGTGCTACACCTTCTGTTGCGAGTACCCCTAGGGGCAAATTCGTACTGCTTGATCTTGCTTTATCTTTTCCCGAAGGGGAGTTGTCTTTGGTATGCGGGAAACTTGGAAGCGGAAAGACGCTCTTGTTACTAGGTGTGTCCCACCGCAATGTAGACTCGGAAGTATTTTTGACGTATCATTCACTCAGCACTTCTCGGTGAAGCAGATATTCTAGCTGGTCAAGTTGTATGTCCCAGATCCCCACCTGACATTCTGGCAGATTTCTCGGAGAAAATTGCCACCGCTGAGGATTGGGTTGTCAAAGGTGTCTGTGCCTATGTCCCTCAGGTAAGTTATGCCGCTTGTCCCAAGGAGGACTTCTGAAGTGACGTTCTTAGACCGCGTGGCTTCGTAACGCCTCTATCAAAGGTAGCGTCTAGCATCGCATCTTGATTGAGCTTGGTACTGATGTATCTGAAGAGAACATCCTTTTCAATCTTCCTTATGATGAAGACCGGTACCAGAAGACCCTCAAAGCATGTGCACTGGAGAGTGATCTTCAAATCCTCGAGGATGGAGACGAGTCTGAAATTGGTGAACGCGGTGTAGGTTTGTTTGATCGTTCCATGTGGCAAGCTCCGACATTTTTTGAAGGTCAATTTGTCCGGGGGTCAAAAGGCTCGAGGTTAGACCATCCTGAATTCTGCTCTATTCAACTTTGACGGCATTTCTGCAGTTTCCTTAGCTCGTGCAGTGTACTCTCGAGCATCTATCCTACTTCTCGATGATGTTCTGTCTGCAGTCGATGCCCATACAGCCCATCATCTCTTCAATGAATGCTTGAGGGGCGAGCTGGTGCGCGGGCGAACAGTCATCTTGGTTTCCCATCATGTCCAGCTTTGTGCACCTGGTTCCAGCTATATCGTCGCTCTCGATAACGGACATGTAGCATTCCAGGGTGACCGCGAATCTTTCATCGGTTCACCTGTTATGAGTACTCTCGTGCATGCCATCACAAGCGAGGCGGACGACAAAGAACTATCGTCCCCTGTGGTGGAAAAGCAATTTGAAATGCCAGAAGCCATGTCTTCAGCAGAGGCCGAAGTTTCTGAGACGAGTTCCACTGCTTTCACGAGTGAAGACAACAAGCCGGAACCAGAGAAGAAGAAATCCCCGCGCAAGTTGATCGAGGAAGAGAAACGTGCCGTTGGCCATATCGGTCGTGATATCTGGGAGACGTATATCACGGCCTGCGGAGGATACAAATACTGGATCATCTTCGGGTTCTCCCTTCTGCTCGGGGCATTGAGCCCCATTGTGGAGAATTGGTGGCTGAAGTAGGTTTTTGATTCCATGGACCACAGCGATTGTGTAGTGCTGATGCTCTTCATTAGGACATGGTCTGGTGCTGATCCTGCCGAGGCCGAGCGCAATGGACCAGTATATTACATCGCTGTCTATGCTGCGGTATGACAACCCTTTTTTACGTCGAACCTTGTTCTGACACAAGTTCTAGGTTACGATCTTTGGTAAGGATTCAGAACATCAATCTTAGTCAAATAACACGTTATCCTAGGGCTCTTCCTGAATGTGTTCCGATTCTATATTCTCTGTGAGGCATGTTTACCATTAACCATGTTCCGATATTAACAAGTTGCGCAGACACTGGTTCTATCAATGCATCGACTATTCTTTACAAGAGTGAGAATAACATGTTCCGCGGATATCACTCTTTACTCATGTCGGCGGTAGGGCTCCTGGAAACTGTCCTTTTCGCCAACATTCGCTTCCATGATACCGTGTCCCGTGGCCGCCTCCTGAATCGATTTGGCAAAGATTTCGAGGGTACATCGGCCTTCCCTATTTTAGAATGTTCATCTCATCTGTCTGTCTTTAGGAATCGACAGCTCTATGGCTGACAATTTTGGACGTAGCATTGTCTACGGTTTAGCGGCGCTGACCATCGTCATCACGATTAGCGTCGTTGGTGGTCTCCCTTTCGTTATCGCTGCTTTGGCCCTCAGTTACCTTTACTACAATGGTAAGGGATCAGAATCTTGGCATTGTGATGGTCAGTGGAAGTGACTGTTATTCAGTGGCCAAGGTATATGGTCAAACAGCGCGAGACATGAGACGTCTTGGTATGAGCTCCGCAGTTTTACTTGAATCTGACATCTAATCCGGTTATGCAAAGATTCCGTGACCCGGTCCCCATTGTACTCCATCTATGGTGAAACTATCGCGGGCGTCGCCATCTTACGCGCGTTTGGAGCCTCATCGAAGTTCTTGCGTGACATGATTCGTTGTGTTGATACGGCAAGTGTCCCACTGCGACCGCGTCCGCCCACTTACGTTATTTGTACATAGAACGCGAACCCGTACTACTGGATGTGGGGAGGTGAGTATCCGTAGGCTTGGAAAACGATCATTGTTCCTGACGGTATTCTCAAGTAAATCGATGGCTTTCGATGCGATTCAACTTACTATCAACTCTTGTCGTTGCCTTAACCGGTGCAGTTGCAGTATTCTATCCAAGCATTTCTGCAGCCCTAGCTGGATTTGCCTTGTCTTTTGCTTCCAGCATAACCCACAACGTGCGCCTGGCCTCTAGGACTGTCTGCAGTCGTGGCTGACCGTGTTGTTCGCCACAGCTCTTGTTCCTAGTACGACGTTTCGTCTCTCTCGAACAATCAATGGCAAGTATTGCCAGTCCATCTTAAATGGGCATGAGCTGACTTTGGACAAGGTCGCTCTCGAGCGTGTCAAGGAGTATTCTGAGCTCAAACGTGAACCACCCGAGTTTGCTGAGCCTCGACCTGACGCGTCTTGGCCGGAAAAGGGTCACATCAAGTGCGAAGACTTGGTTATCCGATACGCTGTACGTCCATCCTTGTTTGCTAGATAATACTTATGAAATTCTGTATGCTAGCCTGAACTGCCCAACGTACTCCACCACCTAAACTTTGAAATACAGCCTGGGGAAAAGGTACGATGTCTCTGTCGATGACATCCAGCGCTCCTCGCTGATTCCATCCAACAGATTGGTATCCTAGGCAGGACTGGTTCTGGAAAGAGTACACTTGCGCTCTCCTTCTTCCGATTCGTGGAGGCGACGGAAGGGAAGATCGTTATCGATGGCGTCGATGTTTCAAAGATTGGGTTAACTGACTTGCGAAGCAAAATCACGATTATACCTCGTAAGCGCGATGGCATGTTAAACAGTGTTCGTGATTGACTTTTTGGGAAGAGGACCCTACGATCCTGAGTGGAACATTGCGGTCTGCCCTGGACGTTTTCGATGAATATGAAGACGCCGACGTTGTGGGTTGCATGGTCGTCTTGTTTTGTTTTAACGCGTTGAATGTTTTTTACAGTTTGAGGCCCTCCGTCGCGTGCATTTGATCCCCTCCGAGGACGTTCCTGAAGAGACGCCCGAAACGATCAACGTCAATGTGTTCCGTAACCTCGATTCCCCTGTTTCTGAAGGTGGTGAAAACTTTTCTACCGGGTGTGTACCTCCCCGGTTGTGTCCGAATCCCAACGCCGCAGCTCACGTTGGCAAAATACCAGTGAAAAGCAGCTTCTTTGCATGGCAAGAGCGATCCTCAAACGTTCCAGGGTGTTGGTCATGGATGAAGTGAGTATTTGAACCAGTATGTATGAACCTCGATGTCTGATATGATCGTTTGTCTAGGCTACTGCGAGCGTGGATTACGCGACAGACGAGCTTATTAGCAAGACTATCCGGCAGTGAGTTCTCCCTCGTCTTCCTGCTCGAACCAACTCAGCAGCTCGACCAGTGAATTTGCCTCTAGCACGATTCTCACCATTGCACATCGACTTCGCACCGTCATTGATTATGATCGCGTACGTGTTTTCATGGGTATTGCCCGTCTCTTAATTCATCGGGGTTTGTAGGTTATGCTCCTGGATGAAGGTCGTATTGTCGAATTTGATCGTCCAGCAAGCCTCTTGGCTGACCACAACTCTCGCTTCTACTCTCTGTGCAAAGCAACTGGTCGTAAAGAGTTTTCCGTGCTCAAAAAGTTGGCAGGAGCCTAGGAGCCAACTGTGTATAGTCATAAATGTACATAAAATATTTCACATTTTAGAGCCGGTAACCAATGAAAAAGAGCGCAAAGGAGAGCGCAAGAGATTCGAAAGCAGGACAAGCCCTTGGTAATACGCCTAAGATAGTGAGCGACTTGCTGGTTAATAATCCAGCATTTACCAAGTAGAGCCTTTCACTCAGGGTTCCACATTTTCCTTTGCACAAACTCGAGCAGTTCGTCGTCGGTCAGTTTCCTGAGACCTGGCGCACAATCGACACCCTGGGAAGTAATCAGCCTTCGAACACAGGGTCCAAGATTAAACTAGCAACCCACCGCTGCTTGTGCAGCGCGAATGACGTGAGCTGCGATGTGTGCACTAATCTCGCGGATGCGCTGTATGCGAGGGTAAATGAGCTCCAACGAACGCTCGTCCCAGGAGAGTGATTGCGCAAGCCCAATCGCCGACGCTTCGACCATGCTGTCTGTCACAGATGATGCGCGGCAGAGGATGGAGCCCAGTCCGAGACCTTGATTCACGCGACCGTCAGTCATCACCTAGATGCAACGCGTGTTGACGTACCCGGGAAGATGTACATATTGTTTCCCTGACCAGGCTCCCATATCCTCCCACCAAAGCTTTCCGTGGGGAACGGTGACCCGGAGGCAAACAACACACTGCCCCCACTCGCGTGGAGAGCTTCGGAGAAGGTGCATTCCGAAAGTTGTACGGGGTTCGAGAGGGGGAAGATGATCGGCCGGGGTGTCTGCGAAGCCATGCGGCGAATGACATCTTCAGAGAAGGCGCCTTTGACGGTCGAGAGGCCCATGAGCGCCGTGGGTTTCACGTATTGGACGATCTCGAGCAGGTCTACTATGGGTGGTCCCGAGTAGTCCTTCCTGGCAAAGGCTGGAATGACAGTGTAGGTTGAACATGCGTCAAACTAGGGATAATGACACACCTTTCTTATGTTCTGCGACATTTTCACGACCATCGTAGATGAGGCCCTTGGAGTCCACGAGCCAGATGTGGTTACGAGCTTCTTCCTCGCTCATGCCATGGAGGGTAAAGAAGCTAAGTAACTGGGTAGCAACTCCAACGCCCGCGGAGCCGGCGCCAAAAAAGAGAATGCGATGTTCATGAGGCTCGAGAGGAGAGAGGTGTGCGGCTGAAATGAGGCCAGCTAACACAACCGCACCCGTGCCTTGAATGTCGTCGTTGAATAGGCGGGAACGGTGCCTAAAGCGGGAGAGGAAGGAGAAGGCATGGTCTGTGGAAAAATCCTGCGACACTTGGCATGAGTGCCGGCAAGCCAGGATAATGGGTTGTGCCGACCTCGAATTGGACCAAGAGATCGGGGTACACGCGAGATATCTCGGTCATGAACTCTTCCATGAATTCATCATACTCGGCCTCCGAGGCACGTTTTTGGCGAAGGCCAAGATATAAAGGATCGTCTAGAAAGGTCTGATTGTTAGTTCCCAGATCGAGGGTGATCGGAAGTGTAGAGGAAGGGCGAATGCTAAAGCGTCGATTAATTTAAGAATAAATAATCGGAGCGAAAGATTACCCCGCCCCAGCCACATAAAGTGAGAGTTTTCCGATTGCAATGGGCATCCCATTCACACCGAGGTCACCCAGACCAAGAATGCGAGAACCTGTAAGGTTTTCTCTTAGTCATACTGAATTAAAAATGCGAGAATGGACCTTCCATCTGTCACAACGGTGATACGGGCGTCGTTTATTGTGCGCCAGTTGCGAAGGATGGATCCAATTTCACCCTTGTCTTTAATAGAAATGAACTGGTGCATGCTCAGTGGAAATGTGGGTATAAACAGACGCATGCGTACCAAGCCTTCAGGCCGCCTGAAATTCTGAGAGTACTGCAAGCAAGCATCTCCGACAGTTGGAGTGTAAATAATTGGTGTGATTTCCTGCAAAGATGATTGGCACGAGGGAATGACGTTAACGGAACTACGAACGCCCATGTTGGTGAGACAGAGCCGGTAAAATAAATCAACATCGGCATCCTTCAGTTGAGAGAGAAAGATGTATTTTTCGATGGCACTCGTCTTGGAGCGCAGCTGCAATAAAACACGTTCAAAGTGGACTTCCCGAGAGAAAGCCGGGGGGAGAAGGCCTCGAGCGGGGGGTGGCTTCGCTAGTATACGTAATGAACGGACCGAATTCGATGTGTAAAGAAAGACCTACGCTGCGGTTCTACTCTGAGCCTTTGAGTGCCGTCTGCAGACCAGTATGGGGTGAGCACGACAGTTGGCATGGTGGGGATAAAGATTGCACGGCGAAATGCGTTGTACGGATCTTATATACCCACTGTAATAGCAACACTGCATGTGAGAATGATCAGTACAGCAACGCATCATGATGACCATCAACGATGTCACCAAGGCGAGAACTTGAAGTTGTGACGGTCACGCGTATATTGTCACGCACGCGACTTGGACCATGACCGCCACCACAGACGATGCTAATCCTTCACCAGAGCTTATGCTACAGTTTTACAGGATGCTTTATCCATTCAAGTCGATATTTACCTGGCTAAACCACGAACACGTCCCGACCAAACTCTTCACCCATCGCGAGTTTTCATTCACCCTCCAGGGTGACGTTTATCTACGATATCACTCCTTCAATACGGCAGAGGATCTCAAAAAGCAGGTCCTGGCACTCAACCCGACTCGTTTTGAGATCGGTCCTGTGTACTCTGCCAAAGTGCGCGTTCCGCTGACCGCTCGATTTGGCTACTCATGCGCGAGCTTAGCCACGCGACAAAAAGACCGTTCGTCCTGCTGCATTCTCCCCGCAAAAACGTGAACTGGTTTTCGATATCGATATGACCGACTATGACGGCGTTCGCACGTGTTGCTCTGCGGCAGATATCTGTTCCCGTTGTTGGGGCTTTATCGCTGCCGCCGTCAAAGTCCTGCATGATTCTCTTGTCCACCAATTCGGGTTCCGTCATCTTCTTTGGGTCTATTCTGGCCGAAGAGGGATACACTTGTGGATAAGTGATGCGCAGGCTATGGACCTGACAGATGATCAACGCAAGGCGCTTGTGGACGCCTTGACGGTCGTCGAGGGCGGTAAAGAGATGGTGAAAAAAGTGAATGTACGGCTTAGCAATAAAAAACTCCCGCCATCGCTCTGGGGGGCTTTGGCCATCCTCCGTACCTTGTTCGGTCCCTTGGTTCTCGACGATCAAGAATGTTTCGGCTCTGAGGAAGGATGGGAGATGCTGCTCCAGCTCATTCCTGACCGGAAAATCACCGAAACGCTTCGCACCGAGTGGTCGAAAAACCCTGACGGACTTTCTGCGCAAAAATGGGACGATCTTCATAAACACGCCGTCAATAATGTGGGTCCAGTCCCTTTTCTTTATTCAGTCTGACGAAATGTTGCCATTTAGCAAAGTCTCCAAAATGCGATGGAGGATATAGTTCTCCAATACACCTACCCTCGTCTAGATGCTGAAGTTTCCAAACACCGAAATCACCTGCTCAAGGCGCCCTTCTGTGTGCATCCCAAAACGGGGCGGGTATGTGTCCCTGTGGACCCGGCAGACGTCGACCGGTTCGACCCGTGCAGTGTTCCAACAGTTGCCCAATTGCTCCGAGAACTGGATGCCGCAGGAGAGGGGGCAGAGTGGGAGAAGACGAGTTTAAGGCCGTATGTTGAGATGTTGGATAGGCACACGATGGGCCTCATGGAGGATGTAAGGCGAGCGAAACGAGCGAACCACAACGGTGAGCTGGATAGTTGCCATGAGCGACGGAATGTCTGATATGTGATGGACAGATGGAGGGTGGTGATACAGCGGGCGTACTTGTGTGTGTGTTGTGGTAGAAGACACTGCCACCCCCAGGCTCGAAGGGGTTAATTACCTTTTATGGACATGATAACCCCTGCCAAGACAGACCAATCGGAGCACGGTAAAACTTGACCAGCCACATTGGCCTTATGTCTTGATCCTGCCTGAGACCCCCACGCTGACGACCATGTCCACCCCGCCCGCAGCACCCCCACCGTCGGCGTCTTCCTCATCGCCATCGTCCAGCGCGTCCAGTAGCGCGCTCAGCGACACGTCGACGCTGCTGTTCGGTTTCCTTGTTAGTGCCCTGTCAATCTTTGCCATCTTCATGACAGTTGCTATTGTCTGGAATCGCCTCGTCGCACGGCGTCGGGCTATAGATGCCATGTTGGAAACGAGTCCTCCTTTGCATCCACAACGACTCCAGCGACCCACGATGTGGGATGTTTGGGCTGTGCCCGATACGCGGCCACCACCATGGGCAGATATCAAAGTGAGCTAATACCTCTGTGCGACCCGTGACCTGCTAATTAATTTCTCCGTCCAGCCGATGGCAGCTCAGAGATGCCATCGCACCCCAAGTGCTGCTCAGGCTACACAGGCAGCACGAACGATTCAGTTCTGGAGACATCGTGTATTGAATTACTTGCCTCCTGAAATCACGTATCTCTTCCATGCACCGATAATACCTCAAGGATCTGCTGCATCAAGTGATACCGACATTTCTCAAGTCGAGCTCTCGCATGGATCAGACATCCAGATATCATTACTGATATCCATGCCTTGTGCTCCCCACTCAAAGCATGCGCGAATGCTTCACGAATTGGGTTTCGCGACGACAAATGTTATTTACCATGACACTGGTCCGTCTTAGGGCCAATGACTTTTCGTGTATTCTAGCGTGTACTTGGTTTTTCGTTACCCATGCCCCGCTTCAGCATACCGATTTATGTCGACTCTTCTGTTCTTTGATTACATTTCGGACGGTAATACAGAAACGAGTTCTCGCGGTCACCGGTCATTTCCGAACCACGTTGCGTGTTTCTACAGCAAATTCTGCGTTCTCTGGGTTCTACTAGCCAACGCAACCTGGCCGGTGGAACTGTACTCGCCCTTGTTTTTCGCACAATGAACGTTTGAGCCCACTCTGACGCAACACTGCCTCCCCCGCTGCCGCTACGAATCATGTTCGGTATGTCATCTCCGCATCTTGCCTATAGCCTATGCTCATGTGGCCGGCTTTCCCAGTAACATCTGGATGGCGCGAGAGTTTACAGCAAGACAGCGCCTCCTTGGAGTCCTTATGCGACTTTTCTATTGCAATTGCCTCGTGTTCCTTCCTACAAAGGTGACGCGCGGAGCGCCCAAAACATTCGATGGCGGGCTCTAGCTTATTCTGGGTTTGATGGTCGGGACAGGGAAGTCCTCTCAAGGCAAGTGTTGCTCAGCGCTGCGGTCCAAATGACATGCGCTGTTGTTCGTCAGAAAGGTTCAGAATCGTCTCAGGCTCCGCCAGAGATGCATGTGTCCGAGTCATAATCCCGCCTCCATAAAAATTCGTTGTCTGCCCGCCTTTTCGCCATCACCCTCCCTCGTGCAACGATGCAATCCCCACAAGTCGGAATCAGCCCTCTTCTCACCTCGCCGCCCACCGGCACCACGCATTTCCGCCCAGTTCTGGTTAACTGGGACATTCGGCGTGCACCTCGACGCGCCGCTCGCGTAGCCGACCACGTTATCTCGGCCTACCATCTGACGCAACTGGCAACGCACCCCGGTGTCACGGCTCTCCGTGTCATCTCTGACCTCCTCTCCGAGAACTGGGTTGTTGCAGCCTACAACCCCACGGGGGTCACCGTCGAGGACATCCTCGACGCGATACACCAGGGACTCTACCTCCCACTCAACCATCCCGAATGGGAGTGCATGTCGCCCACACAGCGCGCGCGCATCGAGGCGACGTTTTACGCGCGATGCGAAGCGTCCCGCGACTTTAGCCGCACACGCTACGGTGGTGTGCGGCGTATAGACTGCCTGCTTCACACCACCATGTTTGCGGGCTTGTCGTCCCCCGTATTTCGTGGTGGTCGATGGGAGGTCGTCTTGACCTTGTCCAGGGACTTTGGTTCCCGGGGCCGTGCGCGGAGTCGTTTCGAGGGGTAGCAGCCAGGGTAACGCACCCGTATGCTCCCCTCCGTAACCTTGGTTTGTATGTTACTGCAGCATGGCTGCCATGCTTCTAGAGCTGGAGACACTTGACCACGGACATGACCGTCTGGTACTGCCTTGCTTCGTTGGTTGCGCGATAATGGACATCATTTACTTATGGTTATTGTTGCCAGGATCCTATTTGCACAGCTACTTACTCATCATATCGTATCAGAAGTTGCTACCCACAGCCATGGATATGCGCGTTCGGCCTGCTATGAGTTTGCGGTTTCATTTCTGTTTAGAATCTACGTTATTGATAGTTTTATATTCAGTTACGGCACTGCCCTTCACGAATACATTAATGCATCTGAATGGTACAACATAGCGTTCGGTTACAAGCTCAGGTAATGCCGATTCTGCCATCGAACACTGGCACACATTCGGAACTTGTCGAAAGACGCCAACACCGGACCGAGCGCCTCAGGGAAAAAAGCAGCGATCGGGTCATATCTTTGACAGTGGCCCTTCAAGAGGGGTTGCATTGATCATGGTGCGGTCAGGGGGACCAAGAGGTTGGTCCTAGGTTCAGCGCCCCTGTCCACCTGTCACGGTCCAAGCGGACAAGGAGAACACGAATGCGTCAGAAAAGCGGAATCGTCTCGTACCTGATTTGGCCATGCCCTGTCGGATCAAGCCAGGGGGGGTAGAATATGCATTCCGTTTTCGTACTCGTCGTCGTCATCCAGGTGGAGACTGCGGACCTTGAGCTCGCCACGCACATATCCCTCATTCTTACTGACTCCGCCATTCGGAGCTCTAGATCAGGCGGGTGGTCCTAGCCCCGAGACACGATCCCCTTGGGTAGCCTTGACTGTCATTCATTCTCAGCGCCTCTTTCATAGGATCAGGGCTAGATCTCCGTGAGTAAAATAATTTTTTTTGAAAAACATGACACAACATACATGTATGCTTGCCTTAGGAGACCGCCAACGCTGCACTTTGATACCTGTGCTCAGAGCCCAGGTCCTGAAAGCTGACGCTGTGCAGCTCGGAGGCGACACCACCCTTGTTGATATGGAATAACCCAACCGCTCGATACGCGCACAACAATTCACCGACCTGAGGCTGGACTACCCTATGCGCGCCATCCTGTATCCGATGACTTGCCTCCATTTTCTGATCAATGCGTAATCTATTTGAGTTTTGAATACGAGGTCTGACGTGTTTCACATCATACTGGTGCACTGACGCGAAGACGCTCTGGACAATATACAACAAAACGGTATAGCTTGCCATGTGACTCCACGGCCATCACTGCTCAACTCCGCAAACTGACGGCGCTGTGATGATGAATACGTACATAAGTTCCCATCTGATAACGATCATTGAGACTGCTCCAAGTTAGTTTCCGAACAACATACCGAACGATTGACCTAGTCCATCCTAGACATTGTCCGAAAACAAATCGATACCACAGGTGTTCCAGTTTTACAAAGCAATCACTGCCATCCTTGATTTTCCCCCCCCAAAAAAGTCCAACCCACGATCATCCATCCTTGCTCCAAGACATGTCCATGGTTGCAATACACATCTCGCCCAACTCTCTCGGCTCCGAATCCACCTCCCTTGTCCCTTGTCTAGGCATAGCAATGATGACAGAAACGTGCACCAATATAGCATCGGCCCACTCTATCGCTTCGGACATGGGGGGCGTGAGCGGCATGGCCTCCGTCTTGTCTGGCTCAGGTGGTGGCGGGGGTGGCGGCGGATGACTTTGTAGACAGAACCGCTTGACACCCGACGCCAAGCATCGCACCATTCCCAGAGACAGCATACCCACCGGTTTGATAGGCAACAACGGGTCAACAAGCGGTCGTAGGGGCGGAATGCGACAAGTCATGATCGCCGTCATGGGCTACCCTCCAGATCAGTCTATCCCCAATCAAGTCGAAGACGATGGGATCGTACCGAAACGATCTCCCATCCCAAATTTTCTCGGATTGAATGATCTGCCCACACGTCCCAAAGGACAGGCCTGTTGCCTAGTGGGACGGGCATGTGTCTGGGGCTCGGTGTAACCACAGGCTGTTGTGCTCGTGACTGTGAAAGCCTTCTCCATCCAAACATACCCGCCATTGCGATGACAAACATGCTGATGGAGAGGAACGTCATAACGAGAGGTAGCGAGCTGGTCGAGGAAAAGAGACCAGAACTATTCGAAACATTGGTCGAGGTCGGGAGAACAGAGGCGATTGTGCTTGATGGGATCAGCGAGTACGTTTGGCTGGTCGCAGCCATGAGGTAGCCCTCTGCAGAACTCGGCCGACACAGTTAGACGCTCAAGCGCGAAATTCGAGAATCAGCAACTGCAATCCATACGTATTTATAAGTGACCGCTCCTGAGGGAACGGTTCCATGATACCCGTGTGGGTGGTGAGGCTCCATCCCGTGATGTACTCACTGCGTAGCGCACAAAAATAGACCGACCTTGGACATATAGAGGCAGTCAAAGTGAGCCGTGAGGAAACAATCCCGCTTGGGTGAAAGATACAAACAATGTTGGTCAGTATACACTGGGCAACGTACGCGTAACCGACATAAAAGTCAAATCCATACGATTGTGATGCAACTCCGTTTAGGCTTGTCGGCGCTTAACTCCCACACGGCAGCTCACTGGCTTGCGAAGGAAACCTTCTCGAGTGGAAAGCTGATAACACACGACCGTGAGAAACTTGATCCATCACCACGAGGACTAGAACTTACCGGTTCGTCGGGTTCAGCAAGCACAAAGTGGTAACGCCGGAGAATCGAAGCAACGATAATCATGAGCTCCATTGAAGCAAGGTTACGGCCCACACACGCTCTGACGGAGCGACACACGTGAGCTCACTGTAGGGAACCAAGGGGCAATGTGCTCACCGAGGCCCGAATGAGAATGGATTAAATGTTCTCTGGATTGCTGCATGGTCTTGCTCGAACCACCTCTCTGGACGGAACACTTCCACGTCATCCCCCCAAACCTTCTTGTCTCTGTGAATTGTATAAGTTGGCACGCTGAGGATTGCGCCTTGAGGGAAATGTATGCCGTCGATTGTCAGGCCACCTTCAGGAGCGATACGAGGGAGGCCCATAGAAGAGGTGGAATGTATCCGCAAAGCCTCGTTGATGACCGCATCCAGGTAGGGTAACCGTTTCACCTGTTCAAAAGTAGCAACAGCTTCATCCGTCGCACCAAGTGCTTCATCAAGCTCTCTCTGAAGTTTTTCTTGTACACGTGGGTAACGGGCAAGCCAATAAGTGATTGCACAAGAAGAACTAGGGAGCAGTTCAAAATGAATCCTTTTTGAGCAGAATGTTCTCACTTTGATGTGGTATCCGAGCCAGCAATGAGTTGAGTTAGAGCCTCAGCAGTCAGCTCCGCTGTACCCATTGGATTACCTTCGTCATCTCGCCCTTCTTGAAGTTTGCTAAGGAGGTCGACACGATCGGTTGGAGTCGTCAAGCGTTTCGCAACTGCAGCAACGGCCAAACCAGCGAGATTCTTGACTGCCTTGCTTCCTTTATTGTACCAAGGGAGGAGACGAACATAGGGTCTCCAAGAAGGGGGAAGAACTCCCATAGACGCAGAAAATTCGCCACGGTCGTTGAGTATCTGTACGGCAGGGATCTCGATGACTTCGAGTTGACCTTTTGTTCCATACGACTTCATCGCATCCTGCTGTGAGATAGCGACTGGAGCAGAGTCCTTTGCTTTGACGACCATACCAAATGGAGACCCGAAGGCGAGATCGCCTAGATTAAGTCATTAGACAGGAACAAAACGGCTCGATTGCAGAAACAATATACCGATAATGTCGAAGGCAAGGTAATTGAACCCTGAGAGAATTGTGAGGCCAAGACAGGGCGAAACTGTCTATACATACAGGGCAGGCAGTCCATCCAAAGGCGACCGTCGCGACCGTGCCAACCTTCACCTTCTGTGCCGGAGCCGCCTTTGAGGGCGGCATCATACAGTCGATCCCATTGTTTCAAGAATTGATCAATATAAAGGCGGGCGATAGGCTCGAACTCCAAAACGCTCTTTTGGGAGAATATGTGCGACACAATCTTGCGCTTACGAGCATGGTCTGCACGCTCTCTGGTGTTGAACAAGCCTCTGTGAATGGATACAAAGGCATCATAAAAGTTGGATTTGAGAGATCCATTTCCGTGTGCATAAACGATTTGGAGTGCGCCTGGGTCTGCGATTGAAACATGGTTAGGTGCGAGGCGCACAAAGGTCCCTGGACAGTAAAGTTGACGACGCGTAACATGGAATGAAACCGGCACTGTACCATATTTCTCGTGCAGTTGATGAACGACATCAGAGCGATGTCCCTGGCTTGCTGTCCAGCCGAGCCAGAGGTCAGAGAACTTGGCGAGGAATGGTCCAGGGATGTGACGCTGGTTGAACGGGTCAAGCAGGTAGGGGACGAGATGAGCCAATACGACGACGGCTGGCAGCGTAGCCAAGGCTGCTGCGAGTTTGGAGCTGTCCAAGTTGGCCACGAGCGGAAGCGAGTCGAGGACGGTCATGATGTGGGCGAGAGAGGGGCCGTCGTGGACTAATAACTTAAATACGATCGAAAAGAGACATGTCGGAATGCGGAGTCACCCGAGCCGGTTTCCGACCGTCACAACTTTGAGCCATGTCGACCCGCCGAGCCCGAGCGAGCTCTCGAGTTTCGTTAGATCCGTACCGCGCTGTGACTGCGTTATCTGTTATCCACAGCGTGACATTTTCTGTCACGTACCGTAGAACTGAGACGGCAAGGATTTGTGGTGCTCGTTGGCAATATTGCTATAAAGATACTCCTCTGACTTGTCGCGGCCTCTTCGAAACTCGGCTAGTAGTAGTTACGTGGTTACGACCAAGCTCAGCCCGAGCTTGGATGCAAACAATTAATATGAGCGTGTGCTTACCGAAAAGTGCAGGACTCTTCCCAAGAAAACGACCTCGATTCAGAGTAGCTTGTGCCACAGACGCGATAATGTAACATGTCATGTAAAGTGCATCACGACAAGGCGCAGACGCGGAACTCTATCCATCCTTGCCAGTGTGTTGTGTTTTTGTTATGTAACTTGGTGACACCTCGATGTAATTGGCTGACTTTCGAACTCTCGAATTCCTTCCTTTGCGTCTGACAGGTCCCCAAGTTGTTCGTTACTCGGCGGCACAAGTTTTCTCCCCACACAACGTAGCGTTCCAAGCAAACGTACATCCGAGCACAGCGTACACGCCCATCAAGCATGGCACGATAAGCAAGTCTTTCGATGCCGAGGGCGCACAGTCTTCATTACCTCAATACTTGGGCCGTCCGGCTTAATACTGGGTCTCACCCACCACCTCGTGGCATCCGTCCCCGATGCACACAGCATGGCCAATCAAATGTCCAATCATGCCTGCCGGGACGGACATGACGGTCCTGCCGTGCCTGCGCACGCATACCAGCCGTCCTACCGTGTTTGGACTATTCCTGTCCATGACTTTTGCGTGGCTATAAGCTTGCGAAATTGGGGATTCGACGCCTTCTCTTTCTCTCAAGTCTCTGTACCCAGCGGCGCTGGCGCCATACGCAGACAATGCCTCGGGCGGGTGTATTTGTTTTTGCAAGCCTTGCGTTGCCAGTCATTCTAGCGAGTGCTTTGAGTAACTCCCATGCACATTCCCTTCAGGGCGTCTCGCACAATGACAGGTACAGACAATCATCGTACGACTACTGTCGTGCTAGCTCGTGTCACATCGCATACCGTATGCTCTCGTTTACATTTGCTTGATTTGTGGCTCAATATACACATGGCACGGCAAGTCAACTCGGTAGAAGATTTTTGCTTGTGGGTTCCTTCAGACCCCGAATCAGATCTGTCGGCTACCAGAAACACGGAGGTTAGTGCATCCTACCGTCACCAAAGAGGGGTTCAGCCGACGTAATATCTTTACAGTACACGTTAACCGTGTGGTGTATCAAGGTATGTGGAGCAGTACACGTCAGAAACTGAAACGAGTCAAGGTGCTAACACTTGTCTTAGAATACCCATGGAACTCGGCTCGTTCAAGACGGGACGATATCGTGGGCACGTTTCGTAAAGACATCCAAATACATTCAAATTACAGGTTAGTTGTCCCACCGGTGCCAGACTTGACCGTTTCACACAGCTTTCTAGGTGCCGGAAACCTGACCAACATCAACGCACCTGCTGACAGCGTGACCAGCGCGAGTGGGGAGGGTGGTCGTGGACCGGGCCCTGTCCTCACGAGTGCATATGGTCAGCTCGAACAAGTTTACGAATGGATGGTAAAGATCTCACCGACTGTCACCTGATGGTTTCACAACGATTTGACAGAGTTTCGTATCGCAAGAACGATTTTGCTTCAGGGCATGTAATCCCTCCGCGTCTACGTGTCCACGTATCTACGACATCTCCGGGTGTGCAGAGAATGTTACCGGGGACCACGACACAACCGTGTTTGAAGATTGCGTTGAGGACGCCGTAAAGACATCTGATCAAGACCTTTTAGCAGCTCCTTTACGCTACTCCGAATACCCACCATCTGGTTGCATGGCTCATAGCGCGGTCCGCAATGCACGAGTCACTCGTGCGAGAAGAGCAATACCATCCGCATCTGGCTCCAATTTATCGGCCACTTTGTCTTCTATAATGACAACATCAACGTACAATGCCACAACGATCACTTCTCCACCCTTTCCAATCCCAACGTCAAACGCTACCACTTCTATGAACTCCACCACACCGTCTCCGGCCCCTTCACCCTATTCGTTCAACCATACGCACACGCACACGCATTCACACCATCATGTCTCCACATCAGTCACACCTGTTTCCTCTCCTTCTAGTTCTTGCCAATCTTCTCCGAGTATCGGATTTTCGCTTAGTGATCCCTTCCCAACGACGTTCGCTTCATCCACGATCACATTTTCCGCATATTCTTCCTCCAACATTTCTTTCTCGGGAACTGCAATATCATGTATCACATCTACATCAATATCTTTAACTTCACCCGTACCTACGCCCACTTCTATATCTTCATCTTCATTTCCATCCTCTTTTGGGACATCCTCGTCACTTTCTGAATCACTTCAGCCTTCGTCTTATTCCTCTTCTTCGGCATCTCCTACGTCCTCTCTATCATCTACGTCAACTTCTACATCATTCCAAAGCTCATTCACTTTCACCTTCTCCGCCTCGTCTCCTACGGCATCCACCACATCGACATCCATCCCCCTCTCTACATCATCCACAAGTTCGGTCATTGTCAAGTTTTCCAGTTCACTTTCTCCGTCGTCTGTCCCACGTACATCTCCATCCGCTTCCTCGGCCGCAACCGCCAACTCTGCAACTCAACTTGGCACGCAGTGTCCCCCTCCGTCACGGCGTGCGGTGAATGCAGGTTCCATCTCGTCACCTCTTCTTTCTCTGACATGTACGCTCTTGATGATCGTCACGTCGTGTTTTTGTGTCTTCTGAATATGCTATATCATGCTCCGGACATATCACTCGCCGGCTTTTCGAACCTTTGTACAAGAAATTCTCATAGTCATACATGATACGATCCTGTTCACTCGTAACCACATTGCTCGATCTACAAGGGCTCGACATTGGGTACCGGCCCAGCAGCAACAATGCGTGTCGGGTTGGCCTGTCCATGTATTGTGGATGAGAGTCACGACGGCGTCAAGAGAAGATGAATACCAACCTTGGTCATTGACCAATAGTAACCACCTTTGATATGCTCGAAATTCGTCGACGACTTGAACGCGTCGTTGTTCCAGTACAACTTGCGTAACCACCTGTGAGTAGACGATCGATCATTGAGCGACTCCCATCACGCTGCTTGCAAGGCATATATTATCTCACGTGTGTATGGCAGGGTACCCGTGCCGGATCGTACGTAGATTGCACTTGAAAAGACCAAAGTAGACCGGGTCGAAACGAATCTGCGGTGGGGACGAGATCAAGACCACGCACAAAACGATCGAAGACGGCTCACGATCGTGACAAAGAGTCTGATATCCGCCTCGGTGAGCGTATCCCCGACGAGATAGTCCTTGCCCGTCAGTCTCTTTTCGAGACGGTCTAGGCTCTCAAAGAGCGGGTATACCGCCTTTTCATACGCTTCCTGCGTTCCCGCGAAGCCAGCCTTGTACACGCCATCTGACGCAGCCACGGGTGAGGCCACTCCCAGCTCTAGAAAACGTGCGTACTGTTGACAGTGTCGTACATCCACGCATTGATCCCATCGATCTCTTCGCGGTGTTCTTTGGGGTAGATATCGACGGCAGCCTTGTCCGGTGGGAGCAGGTCGTTGAAAGCAGTGTTGAATATACGGATGATTTCGGAACTTTCGTTGTTGACAATCGTGTGCGTCTTCTTGTCCCAGAGAACTGGGACGGTGAACCTTTGGGGGTAAAGTGAGGTGAGCGGAACAGTTTACAGATGAGATAGATCAACGGTCGTACCTACCGCCGTAGTTGGGGTCGGCTTTGAAGTAGAGATCCTTGACGTGTTCGGCCTTGTAGAATGGGTCGATGTCTGCTCCGGGAAACGGGTCGACACTAGCGAATGGCCATCCTAACTCGTCCATGCGGGGAGATACGATGGTGATGGCTAGAAACAATCAGACACCACATGCTCACACGGTTGGTTGCCCACGCACAGATGGTGTCTTCAAGGCCCTTCAATTTCCGTGTGATGAGCGTACGGGTGGCCCACGCTGCATAGGGGATGAGTGAGGGCGATGCGCAACAGGGCGATGACATACGGCATCCATATGAGACATAGAGATGATATCTCCCTGGAGAAGTAACTTCGGATCATGCCACACCACGGCGGCATCGGGCAAGACGGACCTTTCTCGGGAGCGAACTGGCCGTTCGTATGAACCCAGTTCCTGAACGACGAGGTTGCTCTGTTGAACGAACCATCGGCCTCGAGTTTCAGTTTGCCGATATCAGCTCGCAGGGACACGTCTTGAGCCGATGCCATGAAGATATTTTAAACGCTGTACGAGAGAGATGCTTTAATGATGGGTAAGTGTACAGTCAAAAGTGTTCATGCGATTTATACTTGGCGTCGATCAAGACAGGGGCTTGAAATAGGATAGGCCGATCTGACACGGCGGCAGCTTTAGCAAGATCTGTCAGCAATCTGATTTTTTGTCATATTCCGCCAACTCACGGCCAACCATGAACAAAGAAACTCGCGAGGAATTGCGCCATAATGACTCCTGAGCGGTCGGCGGAATCCCACATGCGACTCTTTGCATGATGCGTTGTATGACCAAGTAGTTCTGGTCTTTGAGGGAGTTGTCAACCACTAGCAATCTGGTTGGGCTATGAATCTGTGGTTCACCGAGAGCAGAAACCACCAGGATTTCAAAGAGCATGAAAATATCCAGGAGTCAGTTCCAGAGTTCCCGAAAACGGAGCGAAGAGAAAAGCGGAAAACCGCTTTCATTCGAATCATTGAGCTCATGGTTGGTTGCAATGGTCCATTCTCCCGATCGCCAACGTGTCCTTGACCATAGCATCAAAAGATGCAATTGGCTGCCTACAGTCATCCCAAAAAGCTATTTTGGATGAAATAATCCACACTGATGTATCACAGCCTGAGATCTCCGCCGACTCGGAAAAACAGCCATCACATGTTTCAGCGAAAACACATTCGTCGCAGTGACCTCGCCGCTGCGATGCCATCACAGAACACATTGCGAACCTAACATTAAGATTGTAAGGTAAGGCACGCGGCCGCGAATGATCCATAACATCCTCTCCATCATGTCAAGACTCCCCCCAGAAACGAACCGAGATACCAGCTCTGGAACAAATCCTGTGAAAAAAACCCACGGAGCCCTCCTGTGTCTCTCCCTCAAACTCCTGATGCCCCGCAAAGGAAGGATCTGGTTGGAACCACCAGGAATCGGACCTGTCCCGAGTGATCCAAGTGCACCATGCAACCAGGGAAGTAACTACAACTATAAAGGCTGCCACAGAGGCCCGGAAAACTGTGTCGCCGGGATTACACCACTGAACTGCAAAGGCTGCAAAGAAAAGAAAGAGTCTGCAAAAGGCTCGTCAAGAAACATGTTCATGTATGACGTCCTGGACACTCACCCCCACATCAAGAAAGCATGCGGTAGGCTGTAAATGATGGCAAGAGCCTCGAGGCCATGTCTTTTGTGTCGTAAGTCTTGCAACCACCTGGCCTGTTTCAAATAAGTCACGCATGCCATATCATATCAGGGGAGGAGATAAACTAACAACTTTGGCTGGGTCTTTCTTCTCCTCGATGCGGCTTTGGCCCATGAAGGCCAGACCGAGCAGGATACTGGCCATGCTTGCTACCAACGACATATAACCGAGGTATTCCTGAAGTGAAGTCCCACTGGCACCCGATAATACTTGAAGAAACCCGACATCGGCATTCAGAAGCACAGTAGCCTGAGTATTACCCGATCATATCTCGCCGGGGAATCGGAGATTGGTCTACTTACTAGTAAGCTGGTATCTCGTAGCTGTGTGGTCAGCTTAGTGATGAACATACTCCACTTTACTTTGCTGACAATGTCGTCGACAAAGAGGTTGTGTAGCAACCGCTCATTGGTCACGGGCACCATAAATAACAGCGGCGCAAGGACCGTCATGACTCGCGAAGGGTGGTATTTCCAACCATGGACCGATTGATTGGAGTTGAGTCGGGCACAGTCTTCCCCAAAATAGTTGAGAAAGTGGGCATGATCTGCAGCCATAAACAGGAAGCGTTCACATAAATAATTAACACATACAGAATTTGTGCATGATTCGACCTGTAGACAACAGTGAGCTTCCAGCCGACGAGTGGACATGTCTTAATTCACCGATAATGACCGCGCTATGCTCACGCCGGCCCATTTTTTCAGCTGAGAAGACAAGTAAGCAAGTGTATGCGATAAAACATACAACATACGTTCGATTCGATCAACAAGAGCCAGATATTTTTCCAAGTCTTCGGGTCCCAGTGGGAATGACGAAGTATCCGACGTCAGGTGGTCTATACTTTGTTGGATCCACATACGGCTGGAGTTGTGGAGTACTTACCACAAGTAGCATGCAGAATCATGTCCACTACCTTGTCTTTCAGGTCTTGCGTGACTTCACAAAAATTCGGATAGAGATCCCAGTGGTTCCTGGAGTCGCTTTAGATCATCAATTCATCATATGGCGAACTGAATGATGGGACGTCAAGCTCGTGAATATTTGGCATATGCAGTAAATGACTCACGCGTTGTGGCACACCAATACTGAGCTTGGATAGCAAGTCCTGGCAGATCCAAAAATTAGTCGGGTGATCCCCACCAGAGTCGCGACCACAGAGCTGACCTTTGTGAGGGGATGAAAGGATGCCTTTACAGTCTTTGAAAATCTCATACGCATCCCATTTATCCAGCCAAAATACACTTCGAGTCGGCGGATAGACAAAGTAATAGCAGCACACAAGACCTTCCTTGTCTTGCTTGGGTTCCAAAACTAGTTGGACTTTGTCCAACTCCAAGGTTTCAGTAAGGTTTCGTTTCTCAATCTCACTTTCCAGCGTCGAGATCAAAAATTTTCTGAAGTATTCGATATCGCTGTAGATATCTTCGATGCCTATGTTCATGTCCGTGAACGTTTTCTATGCAACCATTTTTGAGATATGATATCACAATATCATGTCAGTCAATTTCACGAACCGATTCTACATGCACAAAGTATAAAGCGCCTTCCGGGTGACGGCAGGCCCTCCAACCCTCCGCGCTGCTGACATTGCTGAAATCAAGTTAAGCACGACGTGGGTTTTGGATATAGCGATGAAACGCACGGCGTCTCAGGGAATTCGAGCCATATCGCTTCAACTGAGTGATCGTGTCCCGAGGGATCTCTGCGGTGTTTCATTAGATCAGACTGTCGAGCGTTCTGGGCATCCTACCTGTGTCTACGATGTTCTTCATATCGGGGCACACCGTGGACTGACATCGGGGCAAACCGAGGCATCCCAAGTTGATTTGAATCATCAGTGGCCGGTTGGGCAATGTTGATCCCAGGGGCAGCAGAATTGGCAACAACTAGTTCAGGGATGCAGTGGGAAGACGCGAATCTCAAGGAAGGAGTCGGGGTCCGAACACGAGCTGGAGGGCCACGATATTCTCGATATGAGGCTGAGTTCTGGGAGCTGCATGATTTTTGTGAGATTGAGCGCTGGGAGACTGATCTTGTTGAACATGGTGTGCCCCGGTGAGATTCCAAGTCGTCTATATCCGAAAAGTGGATGTAGGTGTCCAGCGGGGACGATCTGAGCTTGCCGTTTCCAAGAGACGTCTCCGAGGGTGTGTGTGTGGCGATGTGACTATGGACAGTGGTACTCGAATTTGTCCGGAGGATGGATGATGTGTTGTGTCTGATCAAACTGGGTTCATCGTGAAGTGAAGCCCGGATCCCGGTTATCCATGAAATGTCTCGCGAATGGCGCCTCGTCGGGGCAGGTGAGTATGGGGTGAGATGATGACCAGAAGCGCTTCTGTATGGCGAATCTACCGCAAAGGGCCGACCACTGTTCGCTGTAACGACTGAAGGTGGCCGAGAAATCTCAGACAACTGAATTTGAGGTTCATGAGCCACAGAGGGTCCCGGTGAAGGCGTATTCATGGCGGAAAGGTTGGTTTGTGCCACGAGGCCAGGTTTGCGGACATGCTACCCAAACTCCAGCCTCGTGGGAGGGTCGTGGTCCCAAATCCTGTGTTTGCTGTTCTGGCGCTAATCTTCAACGTGTTTCATCCATCGTTGATGACTTATTTGTCGATGTTTACTGCCTTTACACAGCTCTACAGCATGCACTAAATCTTCTAGTCGATTTCTAGTCTAGTGAGCATGAGCCCTGACAAGGTCATCAAACGAAACTGGAGTCTGGTAACGTCATTTTACTTACCAGCAAAGTGTGTGTTCGACTTACCAGGTCGAATTCACGAGATGTGTGCCGCATCTGTTCAATCCTGGTCAATTGCGTTACACCCAGATCCACACAATCTTGTGAACAATTCGAGCTGTACAACTGACCATCTGACCATCAGCACAAATTGCTCGCGTCAAGATAAGAAAAATTCTCAGGCTGAGTATTCCAAGATAAGAAACCTTCACACAGCAAGTGTTGTATTTCGAGACAACTTCCGTGGTCGTACACAATGCGATTCTGTTTCCTTATAGTTATAACTTAGTAACTGACCCAAACAAGTCAAGTCTACAGTGGCTCGATGTTAGGCGTCGGCCCAACAGCGACGACGCGCGTTCGGTTGACCTGTACTAGGATGAGGGCCATGATGGTCAGAGAGGATGAAGACAAACATTGGTCTGAGACCAATAGTAATGGACTTTGATGTGTTCGAAATTCGTCGACGATTTGAATGCGTCGTTGTTCCAGTACAACTTGCGTAACCACCTATGACGATGGATCGTTGAGCGACCCCAACTACGCTTGCAGGGCATATCATCTCACGTGTGTATGGCAGGGTACCCATTCCGGATAGTACGTAAATTGCACTTGAAATGTCCGACATACACTGGATCAAAACGAACCTGCCACAGGGACGACTAGATCAAGACCAGGTACGACACGATCGGAAAAAGACTTACGATGGTGACAAAGAGTCTAATATCCGCCTCGGTGAGTGTATCTCCGACGAGATAGTCCTTGCCGGTTAACATCTTTTCGAGACGGTCTAGGCTCTCAAAGAGCGGGTATACCACCCTTTCGTACGCTTCTTGCGTTCCTGCGAAGCCAGCCTTGTACACGCCATCTGACGCAGCCACAGGTTAGGTCACTCCCGGAAAACACAGCTCTGGAGAACGTGCGTACTGTTGACAGTGTCGTACATCCACGCATTGATCCCATCGATCTCTTCGCGGTACTTTTTGGGGTAGATATCGACGGCGGCCTTGTCCGGTGGGAGCAGGTCGTTGAAAGCAGCGTTAAATATACGGATGATTTCGGAACTTTCGTTGTTGACAATCGTGTGCGTCTTCTTGTCCCAGAGAACTGGGACGGTGAACCTTTTGGGGTAAAGTGAGGTGAGCGGAACAATTTGCGATGAGGTGGACCAAGGGTCGTACCTACCCCCGTAGTTGGGGTCGGCTTTGTGGTAGAGATCCTTGACGTGTTTGAGGTTGTACAGAGGGTCGGCCTCTGCCCCCGGGAACGGGTCGACGCTAGCGAATGGCCATCCAAACTCGCCCATGTGGGGTGATACGACGGTAACAGCTGAGAAGCAGTTGGGCTCGTCACGAAAACTTGTGCGATAGGCTATTCACGCACGAATGATGTCTTCGAGACCTTTCAATTTCCGAGTGATGAGCGTGCGGGTGGCCCATGCTGCATAGGGGGTGAGGAGGGCAATGCGTAACAAGGCGGTGACGTACGGCACGCATATGAAACGTAGAGGTGATATCTCCCTGGAGAGGCAATTTCGGCCCTCAGGTCATGGCGGTTCACGGTAGACGAACCTTTCTCGGGGGTGAACTGGCCGTCTTTTTGGATCCAGTTCCTACACGACGAGGCTGTTCTGTTGAACGAACCATCGGCCTCGAGCTTCAGTTTGCCGATATCAGATCGCAGGGACAGGTCTTGAGCCGATGCCATGGTGAATGTTCTGAGTGGTGTACGAGGGAAACGCCTGGGTGGGTGAGACACGACTGGGGGTCTTTGCAGGATATGTCTTCCCACTGTTCTCATGCCGAGAAAAACCGTTTGTAGTGGTGGTAAACGACAAACACAGGCGACTTCTCCCCCTTTAAAAACCCAAGACGACATCTATGTACCGGCCATGCCCACGACACCGACGTGATCGCGAATCTTTGCGATTTCACTCGCGGTCATTCCACCCTTGCTCGCACGAAGAAAGTCTTCAAACGCGATCAGCGCATCGCCCTCGTTGGAAAACTCTGCCCTGGAACACGATGAGCCATGGTCGTACGCGAGCAAGAAGGGTAGTACCGCAAAAAAGACAACAGTCTGTTCCAAAAGGCGGGTTCACAGATGGTGGTCTGGTACGACGATCGAGATGCTGGTGAGAGCGACGCGGTGGGTATGGTCGAGGTGTCGAGGGTGAGGGTGATGTCCTGTGGTTTGAGGTTTCCCTCTGGTTCGAGTGAGGCGACAGACGGGGAGGGGGACAAGACGATGGAAGGCGCCCTCGAGTGCCTGTGTGGGGTGAGCTTTGTCGCCGATTCGATGTCTAGGGGATGCATGTCTTTGTCTGCAGAAGGAAAGGCTGTCTTGGTTGTGGGATCCCAATCAAAGCCGGGTTTGACCATCAAGTTGATCGTATCGCCGTCTTTTACGTCGTATTCCTTGACAAGCTTGGTGTCTATGAGAGCCTTGCCTTTGAGGAGCAAACGCTGTGCGTCCGCAGGTGGTGCACGTGACTGGGCTGCCAGCTGTGATTTGATGTCGGAAATGGTGTCGGTGGACTGCACGGCGAGAGTGAGAGTGTAGGGAGGCTTCAAGGATTTGAACGTAATGGTGATCGTGGACGCTTGTCAAGACAGTCAACACACACACACGCAGCCCGTCCAGCGTTGGCCTACCTGCAGGCGTCGACGGCTCTCCCTGACGTTCTGGCACGGGCGGCACTGGAATCTACACGACGCTTGGTACACGGCTCGCTGATAGTGCGGGGCTATGACGCACGGACAGGATGGGGACCCGCTTGAGCGCAAGATGCGGGGGTGCTTGGTAGTCGTCGTCGAACACGACGGACTGCACGGCGATGGTCTTGACCAAATTCTTGACAAACGTGAGCTCGCTCTGATCAGCCATCGTCGGGGTGAACCTGCTGTCTCAGTGGCTGTGACACTCATCACCCTCGTGACCTGTCACACTTCTTCCTCCTCCACATCCATTCATGGCCGTATGTGCACTCTCCTTGCGTCGCCGTCGCCGCTGACCACCGTGTTGCACAGTCGGGTTTTGGCTACACTGGAGGTGCGCGGCCAGATTCTCTCGCACGAGCCGTGTTGACACCGTGCTAGGCCGCTCGCGGTGCTTCGCATACTGGCAGGAATTCCAAAAGGTAGTCGCGGCGTGCATCATGCCCCGTTGGCCGTGCTGACACACCTACTGCAGTGCTATGCCCAGGCGGATGCGCCGCAAGAATGCAAGCTACAAGCTGAAGACTATCTAGAATGTCTGCACCACAGGAAAGAGGTACGCATCCCCGCGCGTACCTGGGCCGTGACAATAACGTGGTATCTAGATTGCCCGCGCCAACGCTATCAAGACCGAGTTTATCAAGCAAGCTGAACACCAGGCAAGGGAGGGGCGCAAGGCGGCGGACGTGCTTGCGGAGGGGGTCATTGTCGGCGTTGGGCTGATCGAGCGTGACCGGGCCAGTAGTAACTAGTGTTGAAATGGAACATGCGAGAAGCGACGAGCTGCACAGCCCCCCTTAGTCAGCAACCAAACAGTTCCCAAACATTCTAAATAGCCACAGTCCCCCCCGAGCTAACCTCTCGACTTTGCCTTCAACCACCACATCCATCCCCCGCTCTATTGCCCACACGCAACCCCGTATGTATCTTTTTCGCTTCCCTCGGATCTTGCACTAATCCGCAGTCCTTTCCCTCTCCTTTCTTCTACCCTGCCCCGTTCATCCCATTGACCCGCTCGTTGATCTCGTGCGATGGTGCTCGATCTCTTCGCGATTCGCATGACATCTCTCGTACAGATTTACAGCATCTTCGTATCTCACTACCATGGCCCTTAAGCGCATTAACAAGGTGAGAATACACTCCTCTCTCCTTGGGCGCTACTAGCAACGCTCATGCGCACCTCTCGTCCCAGGAACTGATTGACCTCGGACGTGACCCACCCTCGTCTTGCAGCGCTGGTCCCACGGGCGACAACATGTTCCAATGGCAGGCAACAATCATGGGTCCGGTGTGTAGATGCCGAATTCCCGCTGCGTGTGACTCACCGCGGTTTTAGGGCGATTCACCCTATTCGGGCGGTGTTTTCTTCCTTTCCATCACATTTCCGACGGACTATCCATTCAAACCCCCCAAAGTCAGTTTTACGACCAAGATTTACCACCCCAACATCAACGCCAATGGCTCTATTTGCCTCGACATCCTTAGGGACCAATGGTCCCCAGCATTGACCATTTCGAAAGGTTGGTTTCTCTGCACGCTTGAAATGTCTGAATAAACGCTCCCTAGTCCTGCTGTCGATCTGTTCCATGCTCACCGATCCTAATCCGGATGACCCATTGGTGCACGACATTGCACATTTGTACAAGACAGATCGTCCCCGGTACGAGGCAACCGCCAGGGAGTGGACAAGGAAGTATGTACTCGGCCTTGTTCTCTTGATCGCCTTTTTAACGTCTTGTGAATCAGGTACGCTATGTAGTACAATCGTGGCCCCGTTGCAATTCATTCAGACGTACATGAGTTGTATTTGATGGCTGTATGAAAGTGTATCATTGTCTTACTTCATTGCATGTTTTTCATTGGTCTAGTACTACCCTTTGCCAACCCGTGTTTCGTCGCGACATTGAATCTCAGTGTGTTTATAATCCTTACAAAGACCCCTAAGCGATGTCTACGTGTTGCTGACTAAGTCGTATCGTCACGCTTCATTCGACGCTCATTCCCGTATGGAACGGACTACGATCGGTCCGTTTCGTTGGCTGCACATCCAGCGATAATTAGTAGTGAGTCGGGGTTCTCGCCGACATGTTTACATCCCGACTGCGCAGTTGAAACCTCGTCCATGACCCTGGCACCCGAATGACGTGCCCCCCCCGGCGTGGCATGGTCGGCGAATAAGCTCACACCGCAATCGATAGAATCACGAGCCACGCTCTTCATACCAACCATGTTTGACCCTCCTTCAGCCCTCATCGATCCCCGAATGTACATCGGTGCATTTGCAAAACTATTGCCGGTCTGACTCAATGACTCGCCAGGCCCCACACCGTGCCAGTGGCCGTAAGAGCCCAACATAGCTTCTAGAAACATCGCACATATAACAGACCGCAAAACAAGGCTGGATGGACTCATTGTACATCCCCAACGACCATGTCTTACGGTATCAACCCCTTTTCTGCACGCGACGCCACCGCCACTCGCGACGTCGGCCAAACCACATTTGGTGCGCTCCCCTATCCCGGGTCCGACTCTGCCAACCCACCACTACACACCCTCGTCTCGTTCCGCTTCACGTCCTTCAACCAGACCATTCTCGACTCCAAGGTCGTGGGTCCCAATGGCGAGACGTGCTTCCGCGTCACAACCGACGGCCAGGGCCACACCCTCCTCAAAGACGCAGCAGGGCACCATATCGGCCTCGTCGGATGGGAGACTCATCCGACTGTCGAAACGCAGTCTATCGGGGGTAAAAAATACGTTACACAATGGTTGCAGCTTTCCGCAGACAAAAGGTAGTGTTGCTCCTAAATTGGCGAGGCGCGTCCGGCACTTTGGACTGACCGCGTTTTTGCAATTCCTCAAGTGCGCGTGTGATGACTCACGGTGGGGTCCATTACGCATGGGCACCGCACAACCAATACTTGCATGTCCGTGTTCTCTCCATTCTTGATTGTGATTCGGTCACTTATGCTCGCTCACCGATAGTTGTTTGCAGCGGGCGCTGCGGAGTGGTTGGCGCGTGTCACGAGAAGTACGGGCGCGGTTCTACTCGAACTGACTCCGCGTGCGGTCGAATTGGGTCTCATGCACAGTGTTGTCCTGGCCACGCTACTTTTACAGTGCGGCAAGAACATCGATTAGATATTATAATCCGTCTTAATCCTTGGATCTTAGATCATGCACTATTAGTATTAGACCATAGATTTATGTATTTCTCCATTAGTACTTGCTTAGTACTGTGTACTTTGTAGTCAATTTAGCGGAGCTTCCGATCGGACCTGTACCGGTGGTTTGATTCGCCAGCCTCGTCGAGTAATTACCGGCAACAAGTCCCGCCCGGCGGCAGGGTACGCGGACTTTTAAATTTGAAAATCACTTAAACCACCGCTTCGTATTCCACCCGTTACCATTTCCACGCCGAGGCTGTTTGGATCCTCCTTGGTTAATTTGTTTTTGATCTTTGAAAAACGTAGTTTAAATAACGGAACAACACATCCATGCTGACTAGTATACATATGCACATCACGACACCTGGATGGATCGCATAAACCGCTCCAACGCCGTCATCTGTATATGTCGCAACTTTGTCGCCTCGTCTGTCCCTATCAGTTGGACCTGGGATTGTGCCTGCCCGCACACACAGCCGAATGCTCGTCAGAAACAAAGAGAACAAGGATGCACAGCATAGTAGACATACCAGCGCAAGTGGTTTCACCTGATCCAACACCGCCGTCAATCCCGCCATCATGTCTGCCAGTGCGACCTTGTGTCTTGGATCGCTTTGCAGGTACAGCACGTCCGGGAGGATACCCATCAGTCTCGGGACCGAGCGCACGAGACTCTCGAGTTCGCTTTCTTCAACTGCATCCGGGACCGCGGCGTCACTCAGCGATGCGTGCAGCTCGGGCAGGCGCGTCATGGCGTGGACGTAGTCTAGATAGGCCTGAGGGCGTGCGTGAGAAGGAACGACTGGCCGAGCAAGAGAGGAAGACGTGCCTTGCCCTTGAGGTGCCATCCATCGATCGGGTAGCTGGCCATCCGCTCGAACAAGGAGGTCAAAAGCTCCAGATCTTGGCGGATGACCGCCTCGGGTGCGAGTTCGACCACTGCGAGGTCGTGTGCGGATTGGTACAGTCCCGCCGTCATGTATAGCTCATAAGCCTCGTAAATTTTGCCTTGGCTGATGGCATAGAGAGCCTGAAGGAGCGTTTAATAAATAGATGGAGCGTTTACGTGGTGTACATACTTTGGCGTCGTTGACCCACGCGAGGGGAATCTTTAGACTCCCGAGAATACCGCTACACACCCACTCGTCCAGTTTACCGGCCGACCTATAGAGAAGATCCCTAATAGCCTTTTCTCGCCTATCCAACAATCAGAGGGGTCACACGACTCGACCTAGAGAACCTACCCCGCTGAACCTTCGATGTGAAGAAGCACGAAAATGGCCTCTTGGAGCATGCCAATTTGCTCCAGTTGTTGCGCATAGTAGCTGGCCAGCAAGTCTGCGCTTGGACTGTGGCCCTCACGACGTCCCGAGACGTCCTCGTCCATTTCTTCGCAGTGCTCCGGCTCACCGCGATCAGAGAGATCACGAACACGCATACATCGTGACAAGATGATATACAAATGCCAAGGAAATGAGTAGTCGGCTGGTGACGGCCCAAATGAGAGAGGAGAGAGGATATGTGAAAGCGAGCATGCTGGATCGGAGTAGAGTCGAATGAGGGAGAATAGGGCGTCGGGAGGGGGAGGTGACGGTATACGAAAAGAAAGTTTTTGGGGAGGGCTTTCCAGGTAGTGGGGTCGTGGAGGCGCAACCCGTGAGGGAGAATCTCGTGCAGCGCGGTCATAAGATTCGTATACCTGCGCTATGGATGCATCCATAGGCTCCACATACCAGAGGTACATCCCGAACGTCCGTTTCCAGTCCAGCCCCTCGAGTGGATCAACGTCAGGACATCGTTCGAAACTGCTCGCTTTTGATCCTTCTAGAATGTCTGTGCTACCAGCGAGCACAGAGTATATCTTCCTGATACTCACGTTGACGTGAACATCTATTCTTTGTTCCCGCCACAGTTGTAGCTGCTCCCTGAGGTCTTCTCTAAATTCAAAATCACCAGGGGCCTGAGAGATGAGTGTCGCGAGCTTGACGGATCCACTATCCATGGCAGTATCGCATGCCTTTTCGATCTGGTATCCGGAGAGAAGGGAGAATATGAGAGCAGTGGGGTCGGCGGAAGGTTGTTTTTTGAGGTCGGCGTCGACCAATGGGGTAACAACATCTCCTAACCACTCGGAGAGCGCTGCTTTGCGCCGAATGGAGGAAATGCGATTTCGGACATCGACCGTCACGTCTTGACCGAGATGCAGATCCATGCTATCGAATAGAGCATGACCAAGGCGGAAAAGTGATGCCTCATACGAACGATCAGTTTTCGGATACAAGGAAGTGAATGACGAAAATGAGAGGTCCGCAGAGGGGTCAGCGAAAGGAACTCCGTCTTCATCTTTCACGATGGGTGTTTTTGACAGATGATGTTGTAGTAACCGAGAAAGTCTATCATTGGTATTTTCTGCAGGTCCACAGAAGAATGGAACGGGGGTTTTCGTGACAACCGAAGAGTTGGCTGATGTATGACTACCCATAGTTAGAGTGAGGGGTTCAAAGACAAAAAGGCGTCCTTACACCTGACTCGAAGGGCCACACAGTTGGCCTAGATGAACCAGATTGCCACCGGAACTCCATCCAACACGGAAGGAGCGTCCAAATGCAAGACCTGCATCAACCAGCGCGCCTTCGTTCCCTGCCACAGCCGACCCCGATATGTCGACACGCGCATACTTGCGGGATGGCCGGTAGACAGGAGGCTCGATATCGTGCGCGAATGAAACCCTCTACAAGGGGTGAGATACATGAAGCGGTAGCACAATGAGCCACGAACCTCTTGAGAGTCAAATCGAGCATCCCCAACAGAGTCGCGGCTATGCTTTCGACTCATGGTAGGTGATAGTTTGAAGCGTGGTCGCGCGGGTTTGTTCATGGCTTGCAACGCCGCCGCTTCCTCTGGCATTCGAAACAGCGACGTCTGCATAACGTGCATCTTTTGGGGGTCCATGCCAGTACGTCCTACCCACGATGCGACATTGGCACCCCGCCGACGTGCATCGGAATCAGAGTCAGACTCGGAGGAGCTCGAGGAACCAGATCGACTTTTGGCGCGTAGCTTGTATTGAATTTCTCCGTCCGAGTCTTCTACCAGAGCTTGATTACGCGTCGTGGTGGGCTTTTCAGCAATGTCCTCGTCCATGTCCGTGTTCTCTGATTCGTCTTCTTCTTCCACGTCCGAGTCCTCGTCCACTTCTATGTCCTCAGCCTCTTCCGAACCAGAGCTTGTCAGGTCTTGGTCCATGTCTACCGGCTTAGTAGGCGAACCCGGTTGTTTCTTTTGCGCATCCTGGGACGTATAGGATGGTTGCTCGTCGTCGCTGGTGTCGCTGGTGAGGGCACTGAACCGGGCCATGTCGAGGACAGTTTGGACCAACGAACAATACTCAAATCCACACAAACCAAACAAGCAAATACAACACTCTGCTTTGCGTACAAGTACAATTTGATCTGTGCTACCCTTGAAAGACGTCGACTGGCTTGATTTCAACCCATTCATTGACCCACATGTACCTTGAGAACGTCACATAGAGATACCGGAACCACTCCAGCTGCGTTGTGTGCGTCCGCATCGCTCGGACGGCTGTTACATAGTCTTTGAAGCTAGATGTAAATACGGTTCGTCGAGGCTCAGTTCGCACAAAATAATTCACGATCCTTTCCGATACTAAACCTAGGCGGGTAGAGAGGGGTGCAAGAACACCGGCGTATTTGGGAAGGATAGGTACTGTGATGAGGTTGAAGACCCGGGGCACAGGGGCGGCCTCAGGTCCGTTTGACCCCAGAGTATTCGCAAGGTGCCAAGCACCAAACGGGAGCGAGTAGTGGTTTGGATGAGAGGATATGCCTTTTGTATCAAAGGTCAAAATCTGGAGAACATCGTCAAGAGTGCAAGGCAAATCCGGAGGAGAAACATACGGTGTCGATGTGATTGTTCACCACATATGGAGCCAGCACGACTGCAATGACAGAGGGGTCCCATTGCAGTGTGATATTGTCTTGGAGCATACTGTGACCACACTGCTCAGAAAACGATCCACGTACATTCGTCAACAACCTTACGGATGATCGACGACCCAGCGTTTGTCGTGGTCGATGCCCATCACATCAAGACTACGACTCAGCTCGTCTTTTCGTAGTTCTCCAAGGCCGTCCGCATTACCAACGGACATTGTCAAGGAATAGATTTCTGGGTGTGTCGGATCCTCTCGAAGGGCGAGTATGGTTGGTGCAAAGAAGAGGCACTCATCATCGGGGTGTGCAGTCAGCAAGAGAATGCGAGAGACGTTGGTTTCGTTGAGCAAGACATGGTTATTGGAGTGGAACGGAAAGTACAGCGAGGACACCAACACGACCAGCAGTGCAGACAGTGACGCCAACATGATCAAGTTCAGTCGGGAACTGCCGACGACGGGTCTGACCATGACCAGCAACTCACGCGACTACGTTCCTCCAGACTATCCCGATTTTCACCTTGACGACATCGACCACGATGGGTACAGCCCACGAAAGCGTCTGCCCATCCCGGACCTTCGCTTCGAACAAGTGTACTTGAAACGCATACAAGACTGCATACATATCGAGCCCGTTGCTCGGGATGTGAAGGAGAAGGGGAGAGAGCTCCAGCCTGACATGGTCGGCGCAGAATCCACTGCAATCACACATGTGACGCCGTTGCTCAATCCCTCGCAACAAATAGTCCGCGTGGACTGGGGAAAAATCGCCTATATCACATTGCGGGACCAGGTCATGGTTCCCTTACTTCAAGGCGTGCTTTGGTGGGCTTGTAGCCACCTTTTTCAAGGGCTCATTTATGACCGTAATCTTAGGGGTATCGTCGGGACATACTATCGACCGTTCGTCGCTTATGCACGACGAAGTCTTCACGCGAGTGCTGTACCAAGGCATCCAGTCGAAGGAGAGGGCGTTAGTTGGTTACGACGTTGGCTGAAGAGATTGGGCTTCGCTAGTATAACTGTTGGCCCGCCGAGTTTCTAGGGCTTTCAATGACTACCGCCTGTTTGGCTCCCGTGTCCTTTCTTTTCCGCAAAAGTCTAACATAACAGTGACTTACGTGGTCCATATAGGATATCTGGCGCTCGAATGGTGCTTGGGCTACCGTATCAAGTTAACACAGGCTCGCCAAGTCGTGCATCATGCAGGCCCACTTGTGCTACATGTTATCCCCACTCCCACCAAAGAACCCTTCATCCAAAAGTCATGTCAGCGGGTACATAGACCAAGAAAAGCTGCTCACAATAATATGCTGTGTACTTGACGGTGATGGTTGAGCCAGGGGTGCTACACTCCGCCGGAGGCTGCCCCCCATTATCCTGCACTCTGAAAACCAGACTCGCCAAATCACCCCCGATAGATTTGATCATCAAATCATCGATGTTCACGGTCGGGTTTGCACTAGGAAGATCCCCCACTTTCTCTCCAATGACATAGGCATTTGGATTACCCATGATTCCAGTCAAGTCCCACTTTGGAGACAGCCCACTTCCTGTCGGGTTGGGAACGTACGTGTGCGAGCCGAGAATGAGTGGGTCTGGGACAAGGTTGAGGGCGATAATCACAGCTTCGGGTGTAATAACATCGGGAACGGCCTTCCAAGCGGCGTACGCGAGGGCTGGCGCGGTGTCGAACACTGGCGTCTTATACAAACAGGACCCATCAAAGAGTTCCGCAACTGCTCCTGTTAGACTGGTGCGCGACTTAGTCTAAGCAACGAATGTCTGCCACAAGACTCACGTATAGGTGGTTGCATGACACGTGTAGTTCTGAGTTCCAGCCGCAAGAGCGATATAGCTAGGGGGGGAATCGGGAGCCACCAACTGGCTTTGGTTGGGCGGAACTTGTAGCCTAGCTTCAGACAAGCCACAGCTTACCCTCCAATGTCGGGCGGCGGGGTTTGAGTAGACAGAACCCGAAAGAAGGATTATCGGGAATATGGTAGTCCACATCATGATGGTCACCGGGGAGGAATGGACAAATGAAGGGGTGAGTCTGGATACTTATCTTGTAGACCGTGTCAACTTGATACCACGAAAGAGCGACAAGATCCTTTAACTGCCGCCCGACAATTGTTGTATGTCAAGCGACCCGGGACATACCGTTTGGGAACAAATTGATGTAGTCTCCAGCAACAACAGATCTATCAGTCCAAGTCAGGACCATCAGATAATATGCCAACGTTAGTTGGCTGTCGAGTCTTCAAAGTGGAGACGCTTGAAATATATACTGGCCACCCTGAAACTTTGGTTTCACTAGTGGTGCTACCAAAATTGCCGCTGCCAGTGGCGGTGTCAACTTGAAAGATTGTCCAGGACAGCCACATGGTCATGTGATGGCGAATGAGTTGGCAATCTGATTCCGACTGTCGACTTGTACAGGGGAAACGACGACGGGACGTACCAGTACTAGTAGTGATCTTGTAACTGCGGCTGACAATCGAACCAAGTCGGGTATATCATGGCAACATTGGACCTGAACTGGACAGTCAAAAAATACCACCTGTGCTAGTGCTGCATGCCAATGCCAGCCGGCAGATCTAGAATCCGCGGAACCACCGACGTTTCTGTTGGACCTGGGCCATCAAACCGGAAACCATTGGAACGCTTCGCAAGTAGATACCATACGAAGTTTCAGTGATGCTACTATTAGCAAACGAATCAAGCCCATTTTTTCAAGTTTTGGTGGGAGCAGCAAGAAATGTCCTGCTAGTGCACGAGTCGTGGTATGAGCAAGGAGTCTGCAGTGGAGGTGGGAAGTAAGAAATAGTGACCCAGCTTAAAGACATCCGACTTTGCTGCTAAGAGATGGCGACAAATTGTCCTTGCATAACTTTATAGTGAGCAGGAAATACACGTTATGAATAAGAACTGCGCCCGGGGTATCATAGTCCATAAGAACCGAATAGCGCAACCTCCACAATAATCAAAGCGATACTATTCTCGTCAAGTCCTACAGCCAATGTGAGCAACAGGTGGTAAGTATCATCCAACATGGTGTGATGGGATACACACCGTGCAAGAACTAGTGGAATACTAAATCAAAATAAGCGAACGTCGGGGCCCATGGGGGACACTTACCCTTGGCTCTTGCGTCCAGACTTCGTGGGGACCATCAACTGAACCTGATTCCTGCAAGTACGTTTCTTCGTATCGCGTCCGAATCTCCGAGATGAGTTCCCTTGGCGGACTGAATCAGCGACGAACGGGTTAAGCCAAGAGCACGGAAGTCCCTACTTGAGCGCGTCACGGAGTTCCGTCCAGGTAATGTTGGGTTTTGCCGCCATAGCATCCAGGAAACACTTGAGACGAGAGCCATGGGTTAGTTCGGGAATCTGACCATACTTGAAACATTTCGCATCCTGCGATTCCCACCTTTGTGAATGTTAGTTCCCGTTCGCAATCATCGTGTGCAAGCTGTCCATCTCTGCAGGCAGACAGACAAATCTTGATGAAGTTCGTTGGTTAAAAAAGCAGCGAGACTCATGCAACCAAGTTGGTACATACTACACTGAGCTCTCCTACGTCATGGGCATGAGATACTGGTGGGCTGCGCCATTTGCTGCTGGCGCGTCTTGGGGCTGGTGGGAGATTGTAACGTTTGGTGTGAAATTTCTTGCTCAATTTCACTGCAGTAACTGAGGCGTGATAGCTTTGTATGTATGAGGAAAAGACCTACAGAGGTTGGCGATGACAGTCGCGAGATCTGTAAGATCCCACTGTCAGCGTTCCAGTTGTATTGTCGAACAAGTTGAGCGACTAACCTTTGAACAGCTGACCAGGACCAACATGCCACGCTCTCGAGTAAATATTCGGCCCGTTACCCCGCTGCAAGTCTACCGATGAAAGATAGTCACAGATTGGAATGATAAGGTGATTCGCACATTATTTACCTAATAGAGTTTCGGAGTGGCAGCAGTCGAACAGCGCCTAGAAGTAGTGTGAACGATTGGACTGGATGATACCAAACGTACATACAAACAGTTTAGACCCTTTCACTTTTTGCAAGGGTTTGATCAAGCGATCTTGAAGAATCTGAGAGATATGAGATGGTATGATACCATGAACGTCGAATTACTCACATAGTCGAGAATGGGCTTTCCATCCGCGCAAACAATCTCTAAAGCCCAGGTAGCTCGATCCACCAAAGTGAGTATAAGCGATAGCGTCACTTACCGCCATCCCGGCCGTCGGCTCTCATCCTTGCACGTTCATGGCCATCTTCTTCAAGGCCATGGCCCGAAACTACATTTCACATGTACACCATCTGTTCCGTCGTCGACGTACATAACTTACAATAGAAAAAAAAGTGGCAATTTTCGGGAGCGTCGCTAACCAGTCGATTTATTTGGCATAACTTCAGAAAAAACAAGTATTACTGTATCAGAACCCATGATTTCGCATGGAAGGTGATGCGACGCACAATTCTTTCGCGGGTAGGCCAAAGATGTTCGGGATGATTCTTCACGTCCATCATCAAGATAATATCATTCTCTTCGTATCCACAAGAAGCTACAATCGGGTGAGATCATTCGAATGTAAGTGATCGGACGGCACGTACACATCAAGTGACTAGAAAGTTCCGCCGCGTCTCGATGAACGAATTCGAGATCTGGCAGGTCGCTGAACTTAGATCCAGCTTTGCAACGGACGTGACGAATGGCAATAAGAAGAGCCCTCCTCGTCGGACCCAAAGGTTTGGAAAGGACCGCCATTAGAGTGAGAAAGGATACACGACGCGGTACTTGATGTGGGGACTTGTTATCCAGTCAAGCCTCTAAGGATGATACCCGGGGGAAGAACAGTGGTGATCTTACCCTTTATATGCGGGCACCACAGGATTGCAGCCGAAAAGACAGTGCACATATACAGCTAGTGCACAGGAAGTAAAGAACGGCTTGAAAGTAAACGGTGCGGTGCCAATATCAGTGAATAACTTGCTGAAAAAGGCGTTGGGGAACGAGACTGGATGAAATTCAACCTTGGCAGTCGGGACATTGCGGTGCCGCCTGCTCATCCTATTCTCCCACCAAACCACTAGCAGAAGTACCGACGAATTGGGAAAGGTCGTAACGTACTTTGTCGTGGGTACGATCCTAATTTGTCCAATTGCCGGGGAAATCAGGCCGGCCCGGGCATGGTTGAAGAGCCAAAATGGCGAGGAGAATTGTGAAACAGGGCACCTGCAGAGCTGAGCGGAGGAAGGACGGCGGCGGGGCTGTACCAAACCTACTGGAGTTCTAGAATTCGCTGTCAAACATGCGAGTAACAACATACTAGGGGCCGACTCGCCCACTTCAGGTCACTACTAGTAACCTGGTAAACGCTGAGATCAAGTTCCTGAGAGTCCGGCGATGAACGACCGGTCCGGTTGCTCGATTTCTGCTTCTCACTGTTACTTGAGGCCTTGAAAGTCTGGATGGCGGGGAAGGAATCTAAAGATTTCAGCTCGGGCTAGCTGTTCCACTTACCTGGCCCGACTTTTGCTGCCTGCAAGCATAACCAAATACAGATGAGCAGTATTCTACCTTCATTCTACAGCAGTACGTCAAACTTACTAAACTTACAGGAACTGCCAAGGGCTGTCATGTTGAGAGACGGTACACAAGGCCGCCACCAACGTCATTTCCACCCGTTCCACAACAGGACCCATTCTGGAACAATCCCTAACAGTAAGTATTCGACTCGGACGCGACCACCAAATCCGACCTCCGAAGAGTACAATCTTTTTAACGAACGAAGGCGGGCCGGATCTTGGCTAGTGTAAAAGATGAGCCTGGCCTGAAGGAGGCGATACATTATTGCGTGACATACACTAGATATGACAAGCAATCGCAATCACGGAAGATCTGCATAGGATATTGACGACGGAGAGATTTTGGGTAGGGTCGGACTACGTCAGAGAGTCGGGGTTCAAGCGTTCACCATGTATTGAGTCTTGACATCGAGATAAAGTGGGCGGGCAACTCGGATCTGCGCTGAGAGTGATCTCCACCGTAGCGTGGTGCACCGAGCCAGCGCGAAGCAGAAGTTGATGGATACTCGAAAAAAGTGTTGAGGCCCCTTCAAGTTGGTGCCGCGCCGCGCCGGTCATGACTATCGTGTTACACTGGTCGCCGGCGAAGGCGACGAGATTCTTCCGAGTTTTTCCGCCAGGCGAACACCTTCTAGTAGTATTAGACTCGGAATAAAAACTTGCCGCGAGCAGAATTCAGACGGACACAAGAAGTGGCTGGATAATATCCACGTGGAAGGCGCCAGCGACTTGGATCTCAGTGAGCGGCGCGGTCCACCTTCAGGAAGGCTGTCTTACAAAGCTTGCCTGGATTAGTACTGACTCGGAAAATTTTGGGAAAAGTACGTGTGTTTCGTCAACTAACCACATCATGATAGCACAGGTTGTCCACAGCAGGATCCCTGAGCCGAAGTGCTGGTGTTGAATTAATCTCCAAAAGGCAGTCTCTCGTTGTGTTCCATGAGTACAAAACTCAACTGTGGAGGCGGCCTCGAGGTATGAATAACGTACACGTCTTTGAAACAGACAGTCCGATAGACCTATATGTCATCCAGTATCCAATAGAAAAGAACCATAACAAACCATGAAATAGCGTCCGTGATAATCGCGATAGCGTGGAACAGTGTCAGAAAGTATGTTCATACGCATTACAAGCCACCTGGGTCAACCATATGTCCCTCATTTCCCTTTTCCACCTACGCAGACATCGGCAAGACGGTCGAAGATCGACCGAGCAATGGCATTCCCAACAAACAGGTGGTCTCCATGACCCTTCAAATGGTCGTCCTTGGTGGGAAGATGACCGTCTACCAAAGCCAGTTTTGACACGGGGATCCAGCTGTTTTTTCGCCTGACCGCGAGTTGCAGCCGATTGATGGTGAAAATGGAATAAGGTGGTAGCATCGGCCGCAAAGTAGACGATTCGCATACGTTGCTGGTGTGAAAGGGAGGGGGCAAGATAGGAGATGATCTCTTGCTGTAGCTCGGGCGGGAAATCGAAAAACAGAGAGGGAGCGTCGAACGATTGGGAATTCCTGCTGCGTTGGGATAAGGAAGCAAATGAGTGGTCATCATATTCCGCCCCGCCCATCCTTGAACGTAGGAAGAGGGCACGTGAGTAGCGGAGAAGTGCAAGTGATTCGTCCTTGACCCGTGCTTTGAGTACCGAGTTGCGTTCCAGGACGTCGGACAGCGCTCGCTTACACTCTTGCCATCCGACGGTCCTATCCTCGAGGGCGGCAACAACAGTATGGTCTTCAAAGTGTAGGTCGTCTAGTTTGACATTCCGTAGAGTGTAGTTCTCTTCGATTGCACCGACGATCGTGCGTGCCCCAGTCAGGGTCAAGTTGTTTGCATTGCACTGAAAACGGTCCAGACGACAGTGAGTTGATCTCACATAATCTGCGAGTGCTGGTACGGCGGCTTGAGTCATGTTAATGGCAGAGAGATCCAGCTCTCGAAGATATGACGTAGCGAGTAAAGGTAGGAAGGTCTGGGTAAATGTATCGCCTAAGGAGCCACAGTGAAGTATTTGCAACGTGGACAGATGGGACGAATTCAGTGCACTTGCGAATTCGGCGATGATATCCGTGTCAGTAGTCAAGGGGTTCTAACGCGCGCACATTTGAATGAGTTACAAAGGATAACAAGTTGGTAGGCACCTACACCAGAAAGACACAATTCTCTCAGGACTGTATTGCCCTTCAGAAAAGCCGCCACCGCACGCAGGCCTTGAGCACGTATTCCGTTTCTCGTAAGAAAGATTTCAGTCAGATTTTCTTGGCAATGGGCACCGGCAGATGAAGTGAGGAATTCAAACAATTTGACACAGCCTGCGTCCCCGAGAGAGCTGGCCCCAAGGTACAACCTATGGACGACCTGACGCTTGCGAATCGCACTGATAATGGCATTGACGGCTACACTAGGACTCAACACGAGGGCACTCTGAGCAGGGAAAAAACTTACCCATGCTAGACGCAAGACGAGAACTGATGTTCTGGAGCCTATAGTTGACTGTGGAGCATACTGTGGCTGGGTCCTGATCGTATATGTGTCGCCACTTTGGAGACGGAGATGGCAACTTGAGCTGCATTTTACAATGGCCACGACGGCCGAGTTGGATGTGTTTAAACGTCGTCAATCAAGTACCACGACTTGACTCGAGGGCGGTGTCGAGCAGCCGCGTGTGACTGGCAGTGGCGTTATTAGTTAGACATATTGGACGCGGTCCTTTTATTCCATCTTTGAGGCAGGTGTAAGCATGCATTATAGTTGGGTTTTTGTTCTGTACTGTGGACGTGTCTGGGTGGTCGAGCAGACAGATTAAACAAAGGGAAAAGATGGTGATCAAACTTCAAAGTAAAACTGCGTGTACTGTTTGGAAGCATCATCTAATCAACCTCCAACACTGGCAACAAACGCTTAGCTACCTGAAATGAAGGTCAACTCATACACTCTTGGCGATTTCTACATGCTGAATGGTTCGTTCGTAGGTCGCTGTTGAAGGCTGTTGTCATGGCGCACTCGATGCCATCTACCAGCGGATCAAGTCATTGGAAGACACGAACAACTACAAGGTCGAGCTGCTTCTCATCTGTGGTGATTTCCAAGCCGTCCGAAATTTTCGTGATTTGCAATGCATGGCTGTACCTCCAAAGTATCGTCAACTTGGCGACTTCTACAAGTAGGATTCGAGCTTGTTGCCCGCTAGCATGCTCAGGTCCCAACGAGGCTCTTCTAGATATTATACTGGTGAGAAGGTCGCACCAGTGTTAACAATCGTCATTGGTGGTAACCATGAAGCATCCAATTATTTCTGGGAATTGTAAGTTAGCTACGTAAATTCGAGCGGTAAACTTATAGGGTTGATAGATATCATGGAGGTTGGCTCGCTCCCAATATATACTTTCTCGGGCAAGCAGGCTGCATCCAGGTGAATGGTGTCCGCATTGCTGGCGCATCAGGGATATTCAAAAATCACGATTTTCATCAAGGTGTGTGAGCCTGATATCCTATGCATCGTACTCACTTAAATCAGGTCACCACGAGCGCTTGCCGTATGATCATGGATCTATTCGCAGTATATACCACGTTAGGGAGTACAACATTCGTCGACTGTCTCTGGTGGATACATTTTTCTTCCGTCGCGATCCGTTGCTGAAACGGCGTTGAAAGCTCTCCAAGCCACACATATTTCTTTCGCATGATTGGCCTCGATCGATCGAACAGTATGGCGATACTCAAGAGTTGTTACGCAAAAAACCTTTCTTCAGACAGGATATCCGCTCAGGGTCCCTTGGATCGCCTCCCCTTATGGGGTTGTTGCAAACTATTCGTCCTGATTGGTGGTTTTCTGCTCATTTACACGTCCGTTTCGAGGCAGTCGTAAAACATGGAAGCGGAAAACAACGTCCAGGAGAGGGCAACCCGCGTGCAGTCACAACGAACCCTGATGAAATTGTTATTTCTGATGAGGACATGGACGAAGAAAAGATCGTTACAGAAGCAACTCCAGTGAACGAGGCGCGAACCGAGAAATCTCAGAACCCTGATGAGATAACGCTGGTGGATGAAGAAGAGCTTGTTGAACCACCGCATAGACCCGCTACCCCACCGTCTGAGACCAAATTCATAGCCCTAGACAAGTGTCTCCCACGCAGAGACTTTCTGGAGGTATTTTAATATCGTTTTCCAGACCCGTTGACTAATGCATCAATCCAGATAGTGGAGATTCAGAATCCAAATCCTAGGGCTGCGCTTGCAGAACAGAATAGCCCGATTCTGACTTATGACTTTGAGTGGTTGGCGATTACGCGGGCTTTCCATCAGTATTTCACCACAGCACGCCAGCAGGCGACTTATCCAGATGAGGACACTGCTCGGGCGCGAATTTCCGCAGAACTAAATTGGGTTGAAGAGAATATTGTTCGCAAAACCGCAAATGATAACGCTGGATCGCCACTCTGCATTGATAGCTATCAAATCTTTGTTCCTACCGCCCCGGGCCCTGGGAGTGAGGGAAATGTCAAGTTTCAACAACGTGAGTTTACGAATTGCAGAAACCAACGCATTGTATGTCTCAATGTCGTTGCAGCACCGCAGTATACGAATCCACAGACCGTCGCATTTTGTAGTATGTTAGGTATTGACAACAAGATTAACCCGTCGCCGAGCCCCTAGCTTAGTGTTGTTGGGGTTGTAGTTTGAACAGGATGAGTAGGGTTGGCAAACAACACCAAATGAATCATCCATGCACGTTTGTGATTTTGGCGCTTGGGCCGCCTGCGCTTATGCGCTCATGACCTGTACACAGGATTTTGGCTCAAAGTTTGTGCGCCCACGACCCTTCCACGAGGCTGGAGTCGGGTAGCATGCCCACAAACCGGGCTTCATGCATACCAACAACATCTCCGTCATGAATACGCCTTCGTCCGGACCTTCTGATGCCGACGAACCCCGAATTCAATTACCCGAGACTCCTCAGCCAGTTTTAACCGCTATAGCGAGTAGCGGTTGGCCGTCAAGTTCTGCTGTAGATTCGCCTTATACGAGTGCAAGAAGCGCTTCTGGTCATCTTATCCCATACTCCCCTACCCCAGCGAGGCGCTATTCGCGGGACCTTCCATGGTTGGCCGGGAGCCGGACTTCACTTCAAGATGATCCCAGTTCGATCAATCACTACGACGTGCCGAGGGCTATGGCCGAATCCGCCCTTCTGACAAGTTCGAGTACCACCATCGACCTTCACACATCCTCGCAGGTAACTCCCGGAAACGATAGGCTTGGATCGTCTCCACATGCCACCCACATCCACTTCTCGGATGTAAACAGCTTGGAACTTCACCGGGGTACACCTTATTCGATAAAATCTGTCTCCCAGCGCTCCATTTCACAAAAATCGTGCGGCTCCCAGAATTCCGTTGGGCGAGCCTCCTATCGAGAACATCGTGGCCCCCCAGCTCGTGATCGGACTCCAACACGCGGTCAAGATGTGCCATCCCTCAGATCACCATCTTCCACCTCTTTGATGGCCCGGGCCGGATTAGGTGGCTCTGCTGCCTTCGGAACTATCGTCGCCCCGCCAAGGATGGATGATCCAAATCGGCCCGGCGAGCCAATCGACCTTGGACATCGATTCTATCCGATGTCAGTCAACGGTGTACTCCGGTACGGCGAGCATCGCAAGTTCAGGTAAGATTCCTTGAAGAGAGCTTGACAGAGCCAGACCTCATGGCACGCCGCAGATCTCCCTCGGAACAGGGTAATTGGATTGAAGCAATGTCATTCAAGTCCCCTGAGGCAACGTTCGTCTCATCATTGCATCAAATGTTTGCCTAAGATCTAAATTCTCTTTCTAGAGACGTTCGGGATGGCTGGACGGCCTACCAGCACCCAGAAGGTGCTCCTTACTTCGTTCATGTCCAATCTGTTCGTGAATCTGTTCGGCATTATAAATGTGATTATGGCGTCTCATGCATAAATGCGTAGAAGACATTCACGGAAGTGAACATATACGACGAAGAAATCTACCGGGACATCGAGTACTTTAGAACGTTCCTAACATCGGAACTGAATGTCGAGATCGAGAAGCGAAATATCTCTGATATAAAAATCGACGAAGTTCAGCTGGTCATGGAACCCAAGTTAGACGTGCGGGGTGTGATGTGTTGCTATTACTTCGTTTATCCACCAACTAGGAGAGTATTTTGGTTGGATGAATGGGATGGGCATGAAATTTTCAAGGACTGTAAAGGAACCCTCTCGTCCCCTCATAAAGGTAAGCTCTGTACTATCGACCCCGGTGGACCACTCAACCATTTTTGTCTGTTAGGATTTGCTATTCAAGCACAATATTGGTGTGCCACATACGTGAGTTTGTTGCAAGGGAGTAATACTTCTTGAGCCTGACTGCCTACCATCCAGTTGGTCGTGCAATGTATTGACATTCTTAGGCTGCTGCAGGAGCCACTGGGACCTCTACCCTAATTTCTGCAGGATCACTCAAGAGTTGAAAGACGAGACAATGGAGATGATTCTACATGCCACATGTGGTGTGTGCTTTGCAACTGCAGTCGTATGTACATTTAAGAAACAGAACCATAGATCATCTGACGTCGGATACATCGTCGTGCCCACTCAGTCCCGAAGAACTGAAAAACTATCTGGCCCTTGTTGATCGAATCGATCGTAGGTTGTATGTTCGATCACAGATGTTTGCTCATGTTTTGTGTTCTCAGCCGACAAGACGAGCAAGCGTGGGCACTCCGCAGTCATCATTGGTGAGTTTGACGTATATATTGGTTGGCTGGAAGCTCACAAATGGCTATCAAGGTCGAATAATGCATAAATTCTGTATGTATTGGTTATCTTTCCGAACGCTTCTTGCTTATAGTTGTAGATTACGCCCACTTCCTCAACTATTTTGGGGAAGACTGTGCTCGCCTCGATTTCTACCAATCTGTCCATGGTTGGAGATACCAGCCTTCGCCATTCATGACAGTCCTTGCACCACTGTTATTTATGATGCCCATGACCAATGAGCGGTTGCTACATAGACTTTTTGTCGACGACATTGTCAGCAGAGAAAAGTGGAGTATGTTCACCGCTAAGCTGAACTCGCAACTACAAGAAACCAGTGTACTAGTAAGTAGGCCAAGCTTCCGAATCCTAGGAGAGAAATGACCAGACAACTGGCAGGCTACTGTGCTTCTGAATGCTAATGTCGGGTTTCTTCCCAAACAATCGGGCACTGGGACCTCACCTCAAGAATTTCTCAGTTATATGTCATTGGTAGCGAGCATGGCGAGCATTCTCCTCGCTTTGGTCTTCATGGGCCAAAGCCGCATCGAGGAGAGGAACGACCCATCTAAAGCTGTTAGTTCATATCCCTGACATTGGCATGCGTGAGATGACTAACTTGAAACAGGCTAGATGGCTGCAGGACTTACGGCACAAGAGACACGGCCTTGAAACTCTCGCCATCATTTACAGTCTACCGCATGCTTTCCTGATGTGGGGGTGAGTGTAGTGTCTAGGGTAACATGCATGAACATTTTTCCTAATGAGCCCTTTTGTAGACTCTTCCTTTTCTTTGCAGCCTTTGCAGTTCAGTGGTGCTATCCAGGCGACACAATTTTTCGAGCTTCTGTGGGAGCTTTTATGTTTGTAGTTGCTCTCTTGGTCGCATGGTGCACCTGGATCACTCGGGACAGGTCTGATTTCTGGTGGTTTCGATCAGATCCAGACTTGGCAGGGCATCAGGAACTTGAGGGAGAGGAACGGGAGGGGTACATGTGCTTTCTCCACAGGCTTATGACACCGTTCAAGTTTGCTTCAAAGTTGGTGCCCCGATCACTTTCTGAGGAAAGTCACGGCATGCAGCAGATAGGAAGGTCTTCATGATGTTCTGGTGTTGACGGAACGAGTATCTCCGATGTACCATCCTGGATACAACTAACATACTTACCCTCTATGAATCACTGGCACAAGCTATGTTGGACTGTTAAGTAAAATTAAATCGTTGCAAACTTGGTTTTCGTTGGTCAGCAGATGCGCTCGTTCGGTGTGGTCAAGCAATTGCAAGGGACGCTTGACCCACCGTGCCACATCACCGATCAAGTTGTACTACGTGGCGCACTGGCAGACTCGGAACTTAAATGACGTCCGGGGTGTCTGAGCTCAACAGTGCGCTGGCCCCCACTACGGTAGGTGCCAAGAAACGTTTTCAAGTTCAACGTTGCCAGCCTCGTGAACATTCAATATTCATTCTTGCATATTACTTAAATGATTACCCCCTTCACTGCCAGTGAGGGACCCACGCGGTTGGCCACGTCCCACCCACCTGCCACTTGGTGAAAGTGTACTACTAGTTCAGGCTCGGTTACTAACTTCTCTGTCTGGCCAGATGTTCAATATGTCGGCGTGGAGGCAATCGTTGGTCCAATTGCTGAGACATCTTCTGAGTTTCCTAGCGTCTGGTGTCCAACAATCATCGTTTTGTCGGGTCATCAGTCGCCTGCTTCTATATCTCATTTCCTTCAAGTTCCGTCGGCGAAGAAACACAAATCCAAGCATTCGGACAGCCCTCCACCAACATCAACTTGAAGAACCGTCTGTCACGTTGGCCACTCCGGGTAATGGATTTGTCTGCGCCATGAATGGTCCTTCACCTGGACCT